>JAOEHY010022610.1:0-17342 GCA_025447955.1 Psilopsiagon aurifrons
TGCCCATGGCAGGGGGGTTGGAACTAGATGATCTTAAGGTCCTTTCCAACCCTAACTGTTCTATGATTCTATGATTGTATGAAACAGAAGTAACTCATTGTGTTACATGACATCCACATAATATTGTGCTGTTTTTCTTTTGTCAGCAGAAATATAGGAAACACTTTCAAAAGTCATGTACAGAGTAGGCTAGATAAAACACTGGTTTCTTTTGTTGCTGTTCATAACCAATACACTGTCTAAAATATAAAAGAAACCAAAAAAAATGAAATTAAAAGAAAATGAGAACATGAAGAGTGAATTTTGAGGTACAATACAGACACTGCGGTAGAAAGGTTGAAAGAAAATACCATTTTTCAGTTAAATGCCATTATATGTGCCTATATATATTAAATTATAAATTCACTATTTTCTTACTATTATAAATCAGACATGATTTATTTATTTATTAATTTTAACTATACAGTTGCACACCTTCAGTCACACATAGATTTTGTGTGTCTCTTGGACAGCTCTCTCTGTGATAGATTTTCCATAAGAAATAGTTTACTGGTCATGAACCAAATAGAAAATATTAATGATTTCTCAATATATTCATTCTGCGTTGTAATTGGCATTTACAAGTTAATGATTATTCTCTTACAGTCCCCAAAAATATAATAGAAAACATCAGATGCTTCAAAATTTGTATGCACTGCCCCTTAAAATTGTATTCTTCTCTAGAGAAGAATTTAGCATCCTGAGCTGGGTGGTTGATGGTTCAAATTGTTTTCCCTTACATTTTTATATCATCCCTTGTTCTTCAGTAACAAAAAACTTTTATTTTTTTCACATGCTGTTGTGGTTTAGGCCCAGCCGGTAACTCAGAACCACACAGCTGCTCCCCACCTTCTTCTTCCCCCTGCTCCCGGAAGGATGGGGAGGAGAATTGAAAGAATGTAACTCCCATAGATTGAGATAAGAGCAGCCTGGTAACAAAGGTACAACAGAAAACCACTGCTGCAACCACCAATAATAATAATGATGAGGGAAATAACAAGGGAAGAGAATGCAACTGCTCACCACCTGCCCACTGATGCCCAGCCTGACCCAAGAAGCGATCTTGGCCTTCCGGGTAACTGCCCCAGTTTATATAGTGGGCATGACGTGCTGTGGTATGGAATATATTCTCTTTGGTTAGTTTGGGTCAGGTGCCCTGTCTCTGCTTCCTCCCTGCTTCTCATCCTCCCTGGCTGAGGGTAAGACTCAGAATGTCCTAGGTCAGACTAAACGTAACTGAGCAATAACTAAAAACATCGGTGTTATCAGCACTGTTCCCAGGCTGAAAGTCAAAAACACGGCACTGCACCAGCTACTAAGAAGGAGAAAAATGACTGCTACTGCTGAACCCAGGACACATGATTAAAAAAATATTAACTTGTCATCTTGTACCTAATTTTCACCAAGCTTTTGCTACTGCATTTGATTTTAAAGAAGGGCTTTTTGATGGTTAGCATGTGTGTCTCCTGGAAAATGAATGTTACAAACACAGAATAATGTATTCCAACAGTGAATAATGAAAAGCTAATAGGTATTAAACAAGGATGTCAAAAATGTGGTTTATCTACTGTTGAAAGTCCTTTCCAACCCTAACTATTCTATGATTCTATGATTCTATGAAAGATCATGCTCTTTTCCCTTCTTCTGTTGTATGCAGGTGCCTGTGGTCTACAGCCAAACTTGTTAATAATGTATTTAGATATAAAAAGATGAATCTATAGGTTTCATCACCTGAAGACAATATTGAAATCTTAATGAGTAGTAAAGTTTTCTTTGGGTGGTGCAGCAATAATCAAGTGTATTCGTGACTGAATTTTACTTTTTTTTGTGTTTGAACAGAGAAGGTAAAATATTCTGATTCTTAAATGAACATTTATTTTATATCTACGTATTCCTACATTCCAGGCACCTAAAACTGTTAAAGACTATGAGGACAAGAAATGGCCCCCAGAACTTCAGCTGTAAGTACATAGCCTTCCCATCTCTCCTCTTTTGTCAGGATACCACTTCTGAAAGAACCTTTAACTGAACCTTTGAATCCCTTCTATTGGGGTGCTGCTGTCCACCCATCTTTGCCTACATCACTGTGATCTTTAGTATAGGAAAAATTCCTGATTACTGTGCCTAACAGAGAGCCTTGAGAGTGCATTTTGTAACTCAGTGAAGGTCGCGAAAGCCAGCATTTGGCAGAATTTATGTCATGCCATTTCTTACTGGCTCACAAAGCAGTGTTCTTCAGCTTGTCAGAAACTGCACTGGATTCATCACAAGATTCTAGCTCTGAGTATTCAACTCTAACAGTATTTCTTAGAAGGTATCTGTCAACCTACCTTCTAATCCAACAATTTTTTATCAAGAAAAAATAGTTTAAAATCCTCATATTGATCTGTGCTTAGCACCATAACACAGTAGTTAAAGCATCCACTGACACGCAGAGGAATCTGGGCTGTTCTCTTCATAGCCTTATGGGAGGTAAATCTGTATCACTGTACTGTCAGCTATTCTTTTTAAGGTACTTGCAGAAGTTGATCCATTTTGCATGGTGAACAGAAAGATTTATTTGGTCAAAGGGGAATACTGAAAGAGAACTTTAAAGACGTCTCCAAGCTCCATCCAATTCACAGAACTGAATTCATGCCGAGAACCCCATCACCTTTCCTGATGGCATATTAGGATCTTCCTGTGGGTTATTGTTAGGCCTTCTTCCCTTGGCCTTTTCTAGGAATCCTTCTAGAAACAGCAGTTTGGAGAACTTTGTCTTGAAAGACTCAGCAGCCACTGGTGCTGTTCCATGTTCTCAATCTGTATCTGGGGAAAGGATGGCTCACGGACCTTGGCAGCAGGTTTGAACTTTGTCCCAGGTGCACTCCTCTGACACCCTGGACTAAGCTGCCTCAAGCCTTCTCTGGGCTCCCCTGCCCTGAGATCAGCTCTATCTGTAAAGGTCCCGCACATGCTGGTGCAATACCACAGCTCAGGACTTTCTTGCCATTTGATTTTTTAAAGGAAACATATTGGCAAAACTAACAATTACTTCTGTCAACTTGTCTTGTATTTTACAGCCATAAGCTTCAATGAAATCTTATTAATAATGAATACCACAGACAAAATAAAAGAACTAATATTAATACATATTTATACTCCATAGCTTTGAATAATTTCAGATACACTTATTATCATAACAAAGCTATGGAATTCTTTTAAAATCTGATAAAAACAGAAGAAAGAGAGTACTGTGTAAGGACTTCAGATTGAGGTCATGTTTTTCAGATCAGCCAAAAGAGATGTCACATGTAACCAGAATACATTTCAGTGGCTCCCCTGATATAAACTGTTCAGGTTAGAAAATGCATCTTTTTAAGAAGCACTGCAACTTAGCTATACCACTTAGAGTAAGGATTCAAAGGTTCTCCAGCTGCAGAGTAGAAGATCGATGCAAAACAGTTTTGTGAATTAAATAAATGGCACACTGCACTCTACAGACAGCAATGAAACCCACTTGAGCAAGCTTTGGACTAGGGACAAATCTTAGTAGAAATCTATAGGCAGTAGTCTGGTAGATGGCTAAAATTTAGAACCTGTAGAAGATGCAGTGAAAATACAGAGGCAATGGGATCTTTGTGCTGACAGGTATATGTAGGTCAAGCATTGGTCTGTTTAATTTAACAGCAGTGTCCCTAGGGTAGACCTTTAAATAGGGATCTGATGTCCATGAGAAAAGTTGAATCAGATCTCTACAATGATCAGATTTCTGTTTCTTTCAGACTTTCTTCTCCCAAAGATAGCATCATGCAAAGTACACCATCTCACTTTACATTTGCTGGTTATTGGCTTAAGCTGTGCCTTAGAACAAAAGGCAGAACCAATGCCTGTGAACCTTCTCTCTATGAAGGTTATATGTGTAGAAAAAGCATGTAGGAATTTTATTTTTTAATGAGTGGAAGGCTTAAAAACTACCTCAGAGTCAAAGCCAGCCACAGACTCTTCCAGCCTCTTATAGTCTTAAACACCAGACAAAACCCACCATACCTGAACCACAACAACATGTCAATTTTAGTTTGAGACAGCTTGTCAATGATTTCTTGCACTCACTTCTGACGTATCTGAGACTTCTGAAGTATCAATACAATATTCCTGACCAATTCTGATACAATTTTCAAACTTGTGGAGCTTCCTCAGGAGCAAAACTCACAGGATCACAGAATCACGAAATGATTTGGGCTGGAAGTGACCTTGAAGATCATTCAGTTCCAACCCCCCCACCATGGGCAGGGACATCTTCCACTAGACCAGGTTGACTGAAGACTGTTTTAAGGTCTCCCCTTGAGCCTTCTCTTCTCCAGGCTGAACAAGCCCAAGTCTCTCTCACTTGCCAATTCAATAAGACCATAGCCCAAGGAAGAAAACAAGGAATTCTTCAGAGGTTCCTCTGCAATCATCATACAAAAATTGAATTTGCCTAGACTAACAAGTACCAACAATCATTCATTGATCTGGCAGTGTTTGAGCATGTTCAAAAACCTTGATGTTTGTAACTTGAAAGTTTTCAGAAATGCATGTCTCAAGAAATATTAATCGTGTATATGCATAATTTAAGTGAGACCTTCAAAGCTTCTGTATCTGAAGAAATCACTGTAGAACAGGAGTATTTATGAGACATTTGAATTATTCCTACAGTGCAAATGGACAAAATGAAAACAAGAGGAAAAGGTGAAGTACAAGAAGAAGAGAACAGGGTATCTAAGAGAAGAGATTAACTAGAATATAATGATGAAATGGAGATTATTAATTACTATTATTGTATACTGTTATATATATATCGTGTATTACAACAATATATTAAGCAATACATTAATATATTACTGTGATAATTTTCACTCCTGAATATACTGATGTGTAAAGATGTTTTACTATGGTATTGTTGCCATTACCTTATTCCCCAAATCACCACTCTGTACTTTTGTGGTAGCTTGTCAAGCTCCTGGTCTTCACGTAGTTTGCAACAAGGACTGTACTTATTCTCTTCATCTGTTTGGCTTTTAAATGACATCGCTAGAAACCACATCAGTAAAGGTAACACATTTGAGTTGACTAATTAGAGATGTGGTTAATAAGATTATGTGCAGTACAGAGCTGTAAACATCCTGTGCCTTGACAATCTTATCTGTTGCTCAAAGGCAGCTGACAAAGTAAAAAGAAGAGTTGCAAGTTAACAGCAATTCAGATCAAAAGGTCAAAATAGGGGTATTTTCTGTTCTTTGCCTAGAATTGCATCAAAGGGCAGAAACTAGAGCTGAGCAAACAGTAGAGAAAATACAGTGGTCTATTTAAACTTGGTTCAAACTAACTCACACTGAACTTTTTGCATGAGACAAAATCTCTGCTGTCAAAAAGATCATAAAAAAAACCCCAAAATTAGAGTGATATGAAATGAAGGGAAATGGTGTAAAGGAAACCCATTTTCATTCCTACGACCACTGGAACGCAAATGTGTAGTAACCAATAATTACCTGGAAATAACTGATGGGTTGAATATGTGTTCTGGATAGGCAGCACAATGAATCAGCCAAGGAAAGAATATTATTTATATTTTTTCCCCAAAGCTGAGATAGACTGCATAGTTCTTTGCATTGCACTTACAGAAATTTCTTCACAGGGAAATGTATGAGCTTTAATAACAAATATTGCCTCAACTACTGTTGCAACAGCTTGTACAAGTTAGCAAAAAGCCCTGTTGTTTCTTTCTAAGAGCAGCATCCTTACTTCTTTTCTTTTCTAGTTTTCTTTGTATGGTAATATTTCAAATTGCTACCAACTCTTCTTATACAAAGAGAAGAGACTTTTTCACCTACTGATGCACCGTGGGACAGAAGCATTCCCAAACCCAGCTCTGTAGGCATTGTTTGACCATGGGGGGAAAAGAGATCTGTGCCTAACTGCTTTATGAGATCTTCAAATACATGGAGATACTGAAATGCTCCCCTGTTCCTTTTCACACCATTTATATGGAAAGAAGTGGCACAGAAGAATGATTAGCAACCAGATGAGGTGATCTCTGCACTGCAGAGATTTTTATGATTTCATCTGTTTTCTGTTTCACATCACAATTACATTGCCCATTCTTGCCACAAAACATTGAGATTTATGGACCTCAGAACACCTGAAACACCACATTCAGTTAGGGTGAGGAAAAAGTATAAACTGAGACACCGGGAATAAGAATATAAACTCTGCTTTCATGCATCATACTTGAGTGTGTTACTATGAGCCCATGCAAGAAGCATCTGCCTGGCATGGAAGTCTCAGCCACAGAAGAGGAATCCTTTTTACGAAAAGTGTGAATAAAAGCAGACCCTGCTACTAGAAGCTGAGATTTCTCTGGGCAGTAGATTTAATCCTCAGCCAGCTCTAGTGCACTAGTAGACATTCTGTGCTGGTACAATAACTTGCTGAGGATTATTAAAGTAGTGAGCCAGGGCTTATACAGTTCTATTTGAAAGGAAAACAAAAAATGCTTTTGCCAGTATAGTTTGTTTCTTTGGAAGAAGTTATATAAACTACAGCACAACACATCTCTTTCCCGGCACAGGCTGTTTCTACAGAATAAGCATTTACCACTAGAACTGCACTAGCTTTGCTACATCAACAAACCTGTTGTAATACATAAGATATTTCTGGTGAAAAAATGACCTTCAAATACTCAACCTGAAACACATTTCAAACTTAATTGCAATTCAGCCTCTATGAAGGGTGATAATACCGTCAAAATATGCCGAAAAGAAAGCAATCTTTGCTAAAATAAACTCCTAGAATATGAAGTCAAGAACGGGTGAATAAAGTGAGTAATCCAGACAAAATGTTTCATTCATGTTACTGTTGATGCCTGCTACAGCATTGTTGGCATTTGTATGTGATTTGGCCTTCAGGCACTTTAAATTAGAAAGTGAATGGAAAGAAAAAGGAATAAAAATCCTCCAAAAGGCAACTGAGAACATCATTTAGAAGACAATATCAATTAATATTTTCCTATTCTCTGCCCTCCATCCTGAAGCTTCACTCTTTAGTCTGCCTGTGGATTATAAGGAATTAGGTTTTCCCTTGGTTTTCTTTGTTTCATTTTGGAAACAAATATTTCAAGGTCTAATGGAGATGAATAATGGAAATATTCAGGTCTCAGGAGAGGAATAATGGATATATAGAGTCTCAGGTATATTCATAACTAAATGGGTCGACTTCACTTCACTGGAAAACCTGATGTGAGTGTCAAGCAGATCATTAAGAAGTTTCTGGTATATGACCAGTCACATTTTTCAGGTTTTCATGGAAATGTTTTCAAACGTTAAACGAAAGCAGAGAGTTGGTCATTGCTGCTTATTGATCCTTTTGTATTTATACCTTCTGTTTAAAAGCTATCAGCTAAGAAGTGAGTAAAAACAGAACTGGACTCAGATGACTAACCACATGCCATGAGTAACAAAGAGTCAAAATGAACTGTGCCACTTCTGCAAAAGCAGCCTGTGCCAACAGTGAGTGATTAAGAATTATGGTCCATGAGAATATGTTGTATATGCAGAATCCTGCTGATGGTTTGTGTGCTCCCAAAGTCCAAGACAAAGTCAGTCTTAGTATAGGATGATCCTTGGCTGAATATTTGTTAACACTTAGGGCCAGATCTCATCTGCTTCAGTCAAGGCTTGATTACTGAAACCTGTTTCCATAACACCCTGCAGAAGGATTAGAACTCCTAAAGACTTCAAAACATCCATCATTGCCCATCTATGTCCAGAAATAGCTTTGCTGGAATTTCTGATTCAAATACTATTAAATTTTGTTTGACATTTAAATGCTTTTCAAAAAAACACAAGTCACTATCTATGGCCTGAACCAGCTTCTAGGTTATATAACTTTTGCTGGCTTCCTACTGTCAGAAGATGTGTGAGACTATCTTGGATGTGACAAATATAGGGTCACAACAGCAGCAGTCCTTTTCCCTCCACTGAGTGACACACTAGCCCTTGCTTCCCAGAAATAACTTTCAAAAGAGGAAATAATTTCATCCTGTGAGATATATTATCACTTGTACTGGTTTATATCACAGTGTCAGAAAGCATCCTTCAAGTTTGAGACCATTCAAAGAAAGGAAAATATAAATGCGATCAATGCATACTGATTGTGTGTAAATAAATAAATCAGATGGCTCTAAAATAAATCTTCTCTTTAAAAATGCTCTTACATTCTTTTAACTATGTAAATTCTAGCCCAGGATCAAATTAAAAAAAATGTTCATTAAAGTGCTGCCTTAAATCAGAACCATAAAAGTCAATGTCAGTAGAAACAATTTAGAAAAGACATGTGATGCTGCGCTGAAGTCCAGTGGTATCAGCACTATTAGCAGACTTTTTAGGCTGCATCACATCCTTCTGTAAAAAACCCATGATTTGCAACTACATAAACACACTTTTCTGAGCAAAGGGAGAGTGTTCTCCGTTTTTCAGATACTGTTCAGATGTAAATAAAAAAGAGTTTGCTAAAGCAACAACAACACAGATTTACCTTAGCTGAGAGCAGGGTCCACAATATTTATTTTTTTGTATCTAAAGAAAAATAGGACCATGTAATAAAAAACCACTAAAGAAGTGTTGAAATTGTCAATGCTTTAAATTAAACCAGTAACTTCATATGCAAGAAACTGACAATTTCTATTTAAACCTTTTCTTTCTTTCTACTTTGGCAGAGGTCAGAGCTCAGCTACAAGAAGGCTGAGAATGTTTCTTTTTGCAATTCCAAGTCTTATGCCCTGAGCTGCTGCACTTCAAAGGCTTTACAGAGGAGGTGCCCATCAGCTTACACTGATATTCTCAAGCACTAAAGAGAATGCTTTACAGCAGGGAGAGACATCCCTTCCTTTACCTCATGAAACTGTATCTAGACTTCTCTACAGAATGTAAAACAAATCCCAGAATGACAACTGAGACCCAGAATCACAAGAAGATAAGCCTCCTGCCATCCCTTGTTTTTCCATCAGAAAAACAAATTTTCCGGTTTATAGAGAAATTTTAAATAGATTTTCTAATAAATTATTTTCCAGGGTGTTTTAGGTCTGATTTTGTTTTCTTCTACAAAGAACCAGTGGTTTGAACGGACATTTTGTGGTCAGCCGGCCTTAACAGCTGCTCAAAGGGCCAACATAGATTAGACTTACATCCTGTGGTAGTCACTCATCAACGAAGCAAAAAGACAAATCTAAAATAAGTCTGCAGTCTGATGTGCTGCAATAAAAAAAACCCTACAACAAGCAGAAGAACTGATGAGGAAAGCTACAGAGTAAATCCCCAAATGTAGATAAAGAGATTATAAACAGCTATAAAATGCACACGTTAACAAGATGGGCACTATAATGTAATGAGTACATCCTTCTGAAGCATTATGAAGAACGTGTCCAAAGATGTGCGGCAGTATTTCCGGGACTCAGAAATTTTTTTGATCAAAAAACTAATATACAACAAGGTCATGCAGCAGCTGAGAGGCATTGACACACCACTATCATAGAATGAGCTTCCAACATGTTGTTACACCACTAAAGCTCAGATTTTTCATCTTTTTCTTTATTATAATTAGAGAGTTGGGTTGTTGTTTTATAAAGAGGGGAGCAGAGCACTTATTCCATTTTTCTAAGTGTAATTTTTTTAAACTGTCTTAAATTATTGCATTTTGTCCATTTTAGACAATTTACAACAAACAGTGCTCTATGAGGCATCAGGCACTTGAAACCTCCAGTGACTACTGAACCCAGCAATTGTAACTTATTTATCAGAGCTGTGGTTATGCTGGAAGCCTTAACAATTCTGCAAAAGCTACTAAATATTCTCTTTTTTGTGTAAGTCTCAAACACTTTTTATTCCTGGTCAAAGCTGAATATAAACCTACAAAACAAGGGAAGGCTGATATTAGAATAGTGCATACATGTCTGGTGTTTACTATAAAGGATATTAAAAGATGTGAAAAATGCTTAGAAAAGAACTATACAGTTGATCTCAGGTCTGGAATAAGAACACCATGCTCTGACAGATTTAGAGTGTATAATTTGTTGAATCTGTCAAAAGAAACCAGAGCTGGAACATGGTCATAGCATGGAACTGCCTTGACAGGAATAAAATCAGTCCCAAACACCTTTATATCTGCAGAAAAAAACACACACAAAAAAACATTTGGGGACTGAATCTGAAAAAAATAACATTTAGAAATTCAGCATGCATTTTTTTTCATCTGGCTCCCAAAAGGAAGAATTGTGTTGTGTCTGTCTTGTCTATCTCTCTGTCTCTACCTGCTGGTGCTTAAGCCTCTTGATGAATTGTAACCATGTTTCTCACAGTAGATCTATTATCTTAGAAGTACTGTTTTAGAAATTACTAAGTCTCTGCAAGATTCCAAAAAATAAGCAACTGGAAGAGAAAGGCTATGTAGATTACCTCAAAAGAGGGGATGACACACACTCAGCTCCTGTTAGGCGCCAAAGTATACCTCCTGGAAGAGCTGTTATCCACACTTCAACTGTAAGAAAAAGCTTCCATTACAACTAACATACTGCTAGACATTGGAGAATCTGAATTAAAGGCATACAGCCATAGGAACGCAAGATGATTCTACTGCTTGCAGAACTAGCAAGATGTATAAACTCTAGAGAGAAATAAGAAGGGGAGAAACGCACCACTTTAATTTCCAGTCAGGTCATGTCAGGTTGGGGTTTCTTATGCACACATGGTAAGAGTTTTTTCTGTACAGTCTCACATATACACAAAAGAGAATATCAAAGTGTAGAGGAATAGAACAAAGAAACGTCACAATTGCAGAGACACTGTCATTAAGAAAAGGTGTGAGCTGTGCTTCTCAGAAAGGGGCCAGAAAAAAACAGGACTATATGTTACTGCCCATTGCAGTGAGAAAGGGAGCAGCTTGAAAGCTATGTTAGTCATGCACACCACGGGCATGTGATTAAGCTGTAGCTCATGTACTATCCTCACTGTCTTTCCTAAATGCAGTGCATACACACTGAATGTGATCCACCTGGAAACAGGCAGCGTCTGAACAGCAAATGTGTGACAAAGAAGGTTCACTGTACTTTTGTGCTCATAATTTAACTACAGAGTCACAAAGTAACAAAAAGCTACATCATATAACCAACAGGTCAACAACAAGAGCACCTACCTGGAAGGTGAAGGACATATCTGTTGCACCTAATTTAAAGCAAGGATCTGCATCTGGCTTTTGGCATCCCAACCAACTGTCGTGGCCCGTAAATTTCAAAGTTGGTTTCACCCTTTTCCTCTCTCAGGCCAAAACTTTAAGTATTTCATGCAACTGCCATACTGTAACCCAAGTAAACTTCAAAGGAGAACTTGTCTTTGGAAGTGAGAGAGTTGGTCACAGCTTTCAAACAGGTCTTCTGCTACTCAGATGAATGCTCCAGTTACTGGCTTAAATAAGTTCCTGCAGTCTCTCACAGAAACCTCTCATCTCTGTTGTTTATGCAAGACATGATACAGCCCTGAAGATGGCTACCGAATATGGCCTTGCAGATGGTGAAGACAAAGAATGTCAAATTTCAGGATCTTACCAGGATTTGCAGATGTGGGTTTGACTGTGTGACTATGTGCAAACCACTGTCAGAGACAGCATTTCACATTCCAGGTTAACTGACAGCTAGACAAGGGTTTTCAGTAATACAGTGGTACCTAAATCTTGTATATGGGCCAAGAAGCCTATAGAGGCTGTCAAAGTTATGAATCACATGGCTTCTCCTGACTTTGCACATCTTGAGTCATTCTCCAGTTTTGAACTGCATCACCTGAAATTTCATGTCAAACTAGTTCTTCCTTGGACTAACTCCATTGTTTCTGAGACACAGCCTTCCAAGAAGCAATCTCCTGATCACTGCAGATGCTCTGCATTCACAGCTGTAAAATTTTTGGCTCAGTATTCGGCTACATTGAAATATGTCCCACTTGTATAAACCAAATTTACTATGTAATCCAAAATCTCCTGGGGGAGGCATTTAATTCTAATCATTATCTGTCTATAAAGTGTCTCATCCATGTATTGTACAACTCTGATGATATATTTTAAGATCATTGAAGATAATACTGAACAGCATCCAGCCTCATGTAAATACAATCAGTACCCTTTGAAAATCCTTTGGTCCATGATTCTCTTTGACAGTTGCTTTTTGGGATTTGCTAGTTAGTGAAGTCTTAATCTACTTAATATGTCCTTGACCGACAATGTTAAGTGACCATTTTTAATCAGAATATTATGCAGTGCTAAGTTAAAGGCCTTATAAAGTTCTATTAGAATTGAGCAATTACTTACCTCTATCAACCAAACTTACCACTTTCTCTGAATGAGCTCAGCATCATCATATTCCTAGATTTTATACAGGTCTTTTACTTATTGTTATAAGGAAGTTAAAAGTCTATTTCTTGGCTAAGGTGAATTGATCCAAAATGTCTGGAGTGGCCAATAGTCTTACAAATACTCGTTTATAGCAATAGCAAAGAGGTTTCATAGCTGCTAACCTGCAAGACCAATGTTTTCTTTGCAGCCTACTTTGTTTATATTTCAACATGGTTCATTTACAGTTTAAAAGCTCACTCACTGACTAATACCTAGGGAACATTGCCTTTGTAGAACTGTGCAATACTGAAGTAAAAGAAAATCCCTGTCCTGCTATGAAAAAAATCGACATTTTAAAGCTGAAAGTGTTTTCTGATTTGAAGTAGAGACTATTTACCATTCATGACTTGTAATTTTCCCTTGCCAACATAGTGTTTTAATAAGCTTCTCTTATAAACCAGTGGGCTACCAAATACCAGCTATAGATATTCTACCTACCCTGAAATGTATAAAGTGAGGAGAACAAACAAAGTATCCATTTGATATATCAGGAGGGCTTGAAGGAGAGCTCATAAGAAAAAGCAAAGGAGAAACAGGAAGGTAACAAATATGAAATCTTGCAATTTGATAGTCTAGGGCACCTGTAGTGCCCCCAAGCAAAAGTGATCCCATGCAACGGGAGGGTTTTCTGAACACAATATAGGGTGCACCGTTAGCCAGTTAGGCTCTAACTGGCAATATTTTAACAAAACATGATGGTGATTGCCGTTATATCGAAAAAGAACTACACAAAGAAGAAAACACGAAAATGAAAAGTCACAGCTAGCTGCTGGCTTGTTTTGTTGGTTGTTTTCTTCAGTGGTTTGTTGGGGGTTATTTTCCAGGATTTTGCCCTAATTAACCAGCTTGGTTTACCACAATGAATTTTTGAAAAGTATCAGCTGATAGTAAAATGTCATCATTTCTCTGTTCTGAAACATGTCCAACAAAATCTTCTGCTAGTATTTCCACAGTCACTAACAACAGACAGAAGATTCTTGATGAAGCTTTAAATTATTGAATGAAAAGACATCAGAAACCATTGCACAGCACTCAGCAGAGACTGGGAAAGTTCTGATGAGCATTAGTAAGGATTAGATCTGGTCCAGCTCACCCTTTATAGTGTAATCAAAGTCCTCTCTTAAAGTTTTGTCACAGCTCTTCTATGAATGACAGAAACAATCTATTTCCACCCAGATTTGTAGCAAGATTGCAGGCAAAAGACCAGAGCATTTGGGGCTTTCTTCCTGCTCTGATTGGGAGGTAAAAGTTTGCTTTATAGTCTGCTGCTTTCTCTGCAACAGTAGTTCCATTTATGTCTGTCTATTATTAAAAGGTTGCACCCATCCCACCCAAGAGCAAAATCAAACACAAAAGAAAGTAACACTGAAGATCCATCTATGTGAATATTCCTTTCTCTTTTTTTTCTTTTTTTTTTTTCTTGCAATAACAATGAAGGAGAATATCAGAAGCAATTGTTTCCTGCCATCAGTCTGACATAATACAAACCAAGTGGTTATGGAAGAAATACAGTATTAGCTATTCAAGCATGTATTCAGAAGAGTACGTGCACTATGTGTACTGGAAAAACACAGCGCGCAAATGCAAACACAACTTTTTAACAAGTGGCAGTATCTCATGTACACAGATGGGCAGTAACATGGAGAAAATTATGTTCAAAAATTCTTTCAACATTCTTTCATATACTGGGTTCACAGATGTTTATGAACCTCCCAGAGCAATGCATACAAATACTCACAGAAGAAGCTTTGGTTGCAAAAATGGTCAAAGAAAGGTGAGCCCTAGTACATAGCACATGCATCAGACCTTCCAGTTTTCTTAGGGATAAATGTAGGACACGATTACATAAAATTAAAAGGGAAAAGAAAATAATCAGGTGGGAAATTAAGATGCTGTGAATTTTATTTTCTGAATATAAATAATTTCTTTAATATCACTTTCATGTAAATTACTTTCAGTGACAAAAATGAAGTAACATTAAATTTATGTCAGAAAGGAGATAGCTTTGGCATTGAAATAGAAGCCAATGGAGAATTTCTTTTTGTATGTTTTCATGGGAGCATTTTCTCAAGAGGAATTTATGAACTGATATTGAAAGCTATTTCTGGATTTGGGTATCATCCAGTAAGAAACAGAAACCAGAAAAAGCTCACTGTTATTTACTATTCTTGGAGTATGGTAGTATTTGAAAATGACTATTAACAAAAGCTGCTAAATGTCAGTGCTCCCATGAATGCATCTTTTCCTCTTTCACACAGAAATTGTCAGCTGTCTTTGCAGCTGCTCCTGTCTCCTGGGTTCCTCAAAAGGCAGAGCCAAGCTAGGTAGGGGAACGACAGGCCTGGAATCACAAAGCTGCTCCCACATGATTGCCATGGAGCTTTTCCAGTGATCCAACTTGTTGTACTGTCCATTCTAGTTATAACCAAAAGCTGACTTTGATCCTGCAAATGGTCTGAAGGTTTCTGGAGACTGGGTTGCTCAAAGGGAACTGCCCCAGGTCATTCCCCTCTTCTTGCGGGAGGATATGAATAAAGTAATAAAGAATACTTGACATACGAGAAAATAACATAAACTATCAATAGAATACACTGTCTTTGCAGGCAATAGCAAAAAGTCTAAGACAATGAAGAATCAGGGTTATTAACACTTGCTATTGTCCACTTAGGCAAGACTTCTACCCAGGTGATTCTCACTGAGGGTCTAGAACTGTGGCAGATTTTTTTCTTTTTCACTCTGATGATGTTCATTACCACCATTGACCCAAAAGGTTAATAGACTTCTGCACATTTTTCAAAATAACATCTTTGTTAATACACACTATTTTTTAAATTTTCACAGAAAGAAACAAGGTTTTGCAAAACTTACAACTTTTCCCCCTTACTTTGCATGCGAAAGCATTCTCAGACATTTTCCTATAAGTAAATTTTCTATTAACCTAAGAAGTCACATTAGAATGCTTTATAGACATGTCTTGCTTGGTAAGTTATATTGCAGCAAACTGTCCTTCCTATGTGATTCAAAAATAAATACTAAGCCACCTTAGTCCTAAGATATGAATCTATGTATTAATGACTCTTGTTTGCACCTGACCTTAGAAAAAGCTGGTTGATTTTGCTGCTCCAAATAAGTATAAATAATTCAAGAAAGTGTTTTTCTAAGCAGGTTATTACCTATAAAGATGTAGCTTTTAAGACAGCCTTTTGTATAAAATATGTATATATCCTGGGTTCAGCAGTAACAGTCATTTTTCTCCCTCTTAGCAGCTGGTGCAGTGCCATGTTTTTGACTTTCAGCCTGGGAACAGCGCTGATAACACTGATGTTTTTAGTTATTGCTCAGTCACGTTTAGTCTGACCTAGGACATTCTGAGTCTTACTCTCATCCAGGGAGGACGAGAAGCAGGAAGGAAGCAGAGATAGGACACCTGACCCAAACTAGCCAAAGAGAATATATTCCATATCACAGCACATCATGCCCACTATATAAACTGGTGGTAGTTACCTGGAAGGGTTAGATCACTGCTCTGTTGGGCTGGGCATCAGTGGGTGGATGGTGAGCAGTTGTATTCCCTTCCCTTGTTATTTCCCCTATCATTGCTATTATTGGTGGTAGCAGCAGTGGTTTGTGCTATACCTTAGCTACTGGACTGTTCTTATCTCAAACTGTGGGGGTTATGTTCTTTTGATTCTCCTCCCCATCCCTCCTGGAGAGTGGGGAGGAAGAGGGTGGAATGAGCAAATGGCTGTGTGGTTCTGTATTGCAGCTGGGCTTAAACCATGACAGTATAACTACCACATATATTATTAACAGGTACCAAAAATTGTTTGCATGGTACCTTATTGACAGAAAAATTAATGAGTGAGAATTTTTATATGTAATTCTGCCTCAGAATTGTGAAAGTAGGCTGTTTTTTTCTTAAATGTATCTGATTTCCCTTCACAGGAATTTAAACAAACACCAGTATAAGGGCTTCATGACATTTTGTCTCACTGTTATAAGTTTAGAGATAGCAGGAGAAAATAATATCCTGCTTCACAGGAAGGAAAAATAAAAAGCATGTCTTACTGTAAAGGAAAATAAGCATATTTGCCATTGAGAGGACAATCTGTTATTCCATTCCTTTAGTGCAGTTCATATTATGATGGTTACAATGTCAGGTTTAATTAGACAACGGGGTGGTGTAAATGCTGAAAGAAAAAGTTACTGTACATCTGTTCTAATTTATCTCATGGATGTTCCTTCAGTGAGTAAGTAAAGAATGTTGCTGAGGCCATCTGTGACCCAGTTAGAGAGAGCAAGATGGCTTATTGCCTTACAGGTACCAGGACAAGGGTTGTGACAAGAAGATCAAAGGATGGCCTGAAGAGTGCCTGAGAATTTTCACTTGTCTGCAAACCTCTGACTAAAGAGAGGTAGGAGAGACTCTCAGGTGACCAGGATGACCGTGAGAGAGAAACTAAAATCTGGATCTTGTCAGGCAATCCTCTCTAAGAACATAGAATCATAGAATAGTTACGGTTAGAAAGGACCTTAAGATCATCTAGTTCCAACCCCCCTGCCATGGGCAGGGACACCTCACACTAAACCAAGGCTGTGTCCAGCCTGGCCTTGACCACCACCAGTGATGGAGCATTCACAACTCCCCTGAGCAACCCACTCCAGTGCCTCACCACCCTTACATTAAAGAATTTCTTCCTCATACCCAGTCTAAATTTCCCCTGTTTAAGTTCGAACCCATTACCCCTTGTAGTATCACTACAGTCCCTAATGAAAAGTCGCTCCCCAGCATCCCTATAGGCCCCCTTCAGATACTGGAAGGCTGCTATGAGGTCTCCACGCAGCCTTCTCTT
>JAOEHY010022610.1:17442-28687 GCA_025447955.1 Psilopsiagon aurifrons
TACCTATAGAATCCCTTCCTGTTATCCTTAACATCCCTAGCCAAGTTTAATTCTAAGTGGGCCTTAGCTTTCCTAACTTGGTCCCTAGCTTCCCAGACAACATCCCTGTATTCTTCCCGGGCTGCCTGTCCTTGCTTACACCTTTTATAAGCCTCCTCTTTTTTCCTTTGAATTTTCCTCAGCAGATCCTTATCCATCCAAGGAGGTCTCCTGGCCCTCCTGCTGCACTTCTTTCTTGTAGGGATGTATTGCTCCTGAGCATAATCTATACTCTCTTACCAAAGCACCAGACATACTGATAGATGTCCATTTACTGATTGAAAAATAGTGCCAGGAAGAAAGCCAGTCAGAATCCCTATGGAAAGAAGAAAAAGTGTCCTCTTACATCATCTCAAACAGGATTTAAGACACCCAATAGGAAAGAATGAAAGATGACAGATGATTCTTTTTAAAGGTTCAGTAAAAGTTTTATACTGACCTGCACAAAGGAAATTTTAGAAAAATGAGGATGCTTCACATCATGTAAATGAGGATGCTTTACAACATGATGCAATGAACAGTGAGCAAAAGCTGTGTTTGATCAGCTGTCTATGAAGCCAAAAGAACAGAGCAGATGAGATGGCAGAAATGTCACCTGTGGTTTTCAAATGTTGGGTCATACTGAACTTGGGGAACAACGGTTAGGAAAATAGTAAAATTGTTGTAAACCTGAATATACTTCTCACACACAGCTGCGTTATGGGTGCCAAAGTTCAATTACATTGTGCCAGTAAGAATCTGTGGTTTTGTTTGGTAAAGATTAATAAAAATACTGACAGTCAACACAAACGAGGATTGGAAAGCAATCGTTTGAGAAAAAAAATAAAATAATAAACTACCTGAGAACTGAGAAAGTGATATATTAACAGCCACCTGGAGATGAGTTTCTAATAAGCAACAACGGTCATCAGAGAGTCAGTGCAATTTTCTGTTGAATAAGCTAAGGGGTCACATCCTGGGATTTTAGCTTTCCTCTGTGTGCTAGGATATAATTTAGAGAAGTGTAATTAACAATCGTGCTCTATAAGGGTTAGCTGAAGAGAAAAATGGTAGAGAAAAATGATACAGGGATGGAAATATATTAGCCAACAGTGCTATGACACCAATAGGAGACAGCAAGGCACTCAATTTTGTAAAAAAATAAAACAAAGGAGAAGGAGACTTTAATAATGTATCCTCATGATTGGGCATAACTACAAAGGAAAAGGATTCAAGTGAGAATATGAATAAGGATAGGGAAGAGCAGAAATTATATGAAGCAGCAGAAAACTCAAGGATGAACGTTGTAAGAAAGTGTCCCAGAAGTGGAGCCTATGAAAGTGAAGAACAGCCTCTCCAGGAACTGCTGAACCATATGTCTGTAAAAAGCTCCAAGGAAAGAATTAAAAAGACAGTCTGATGGAGCTAACAAGATTTCATTACAGGTAGCTAAGCTAAATAATGCATACCTAGAGGTTATTTCCACCACTAATTTTCTATAGCACTTCACTTAATTGAATTAATTAAAAGCTGGAAAAGCTTTCATTCACAAGCACATTGAAACAGACTTAACATTGTTTCAGGAAGGTTTTGCTTAACTATTACCAGTAGTACTGAGCACAAGGGTTACTAAAAGATTCTACTCAAAGGAAAAATTGGGAATAATCCCCTGGATGTGATCACAGGCTCAGAGGTTCAAAATAATGCTGACTTTTTTTCATGAAGTTCCTGAATTTGCATGAACCTCAGCAGTTCTGAATTGCTATGTTATTGTTTTCTTCCTAATGTCTGCTATACATCAATAGTTGTAACGGAGAGAGATTGATAGAAAGCTGAGATTTAGTAGCAACTCAGCAATTAAATTGCATAACTAGTCTTTCTTCTACTGTTCCCTGGTGGATACAATCCTGTTCACTAATCTGCATGTTGATTATAGCCCCTCTGTGATATTGATCTGTGCTTCACAGTCCTGTGATTGCAAGAACATGTAGTTGCCACAGGCAGCTACAGCACTGTATACACTTCAAACTAATGTTGAAATATTTAAAGCCAGAAAAAAATAAAAAACAGTCATCCTTAAACTGGTATTTTTGCCATGGCAATGGTTTTGTGATCGTGGGGTTTTTTCCTCCAGTTGCTGTTAATACAGAATTACATAAATTTGGACAAAAGGAAAAAAAAAGAAAAGGGAAGAAAATAACTTAGAAGCTGTTTGACTCAGAGAATGTCACAAACAATATTCTGTAATTGTTGAACAATTTTAGATCTTTACCACAACTTCTTCCCTTTATTTAGATTCATTTGTGTGGACAATGTTAAGGAAGCCTATTATTTGTTATTTATTCCTTAAGACATAGTGAATGCATTTCTCCTCCTCTTGCACTCCAGTTCCATATTCTGAATTCTTTTTATTTTTGTTTGGATTTGCTCTAATGTAACAATGGTTTAGTCTATTTTTTATTTGTTTAAAGAATGAATGTGCTGATGGAATAGTCCATCTGTAGGTCTATCCATGCTTGGGTAATTATCCTGTCAGCTGCCTTCTCCATGCATCTATACCACCAGATACAAGATCATAGGTGAATGCTCCAGACTGGAGGAGGCCCTCACATCCCACCTGGAAGCAAATCCAGAGTGATGTAGAGGCTAGTCTGATGCCCAAGGAGGTTGTGAGTGCTCCATCCCTGCAGTGTTCAAGGCCAGTCTGGATAGAGCCTTGGGTGACATGATTTAGTGCGAGGGGTCCCTGCCAGTGGCAGGGGCTTTGGAACTAGATGATCTTAAAGTCCTTTCCAATCCTAACTATTCTATGAGTCTATGATATCACTGTACAGAGAGACCAATAAGATGCAATAGAAAATATGCAGGGAAGAGATAGTCATCTTAATACTAAAGCTGCCTGGAAAAAGCATGTAATGTAAAAGCATGTAACAGCGAAAGAAGTAGAACTGGTATAGACAGTGTGTGCATCTCAGGAGCCCAACCTTGTCCCTTTGAGAGATGGCCTGCTATGTCAGTGACTTTCCTCTAGTGCTGCAGAGAAAACACTCCTCTACTATTTTTCTTCCAGATTTCTCCTGTGATGAAAAGGGAGTCACTGCAAAGAAGAAATGTTTCTGAAAAGAGAACTGAAGGAAGAAAAATGACTGGAGAGAAGAAAGGGACTGATGGGGAAAGAGGAGCATGAAATGAATAGCAGCAGCAAAGCACAAAAAAACAAAGGAGGGAAAGTAACATTAACCAGATGATGGAAAGTTTTCCTGCAATATCCATCTTTAAGAATGAAGAGCAAAACAGATGTACTACAAAATCGGTTTGATTATCAGTAGGACAGCTATTCATAATAAGATACTAGCCCAGTCTTGAAACATTCATGCATTTGCTTCCTGGTGACTTTTCTACCATTTTAAACTTTTTTTTTCCTACCCTGAATCAAGAAGAACCTGAGAAACCTTTTTTATTGTATTATTATTATTGCAAATTGCTAATAATACTGGTCCATTAAATAAGCACTAAGCTACAATGCAGATTGGAAAAATTTGGGTTTGAGTTGCTGGGTTTATGAAGAAATTTGTACAAGGATGTCATATATTTCTGTGAGTGCCTTATGAGTATAGTGCACGTACTTCTGAGATCCTTATGTGAGCTTCTTTCAGGATGACTATCTCCAAAGATTATTCAATATCTTCCTTGATGCTATTGCATTTTATATGGATTTAAATGATTCAAAATATGCACTGGGTCAAGAACTATGTGAAGTCTCTGCCTCGCTTGCAATGAAGCTAATAGCTGAGGTGGTTTAAGACCATCTTAATCACTGCTTAACTCAACACTTCACTGGGGATTACAAATCAGGCTTGATTAAAGTGAACCCATACCTTGGCCACTGGAGTTCATAGCTTGACATCTTAATACCAGCAACCACTGGCAGAGAGACAGAGTGGGCAACTGTGGGCAGCAGCTTCTTAAACTGCCAGAGCTGGATCCATCAGAAATTTTCTGCCTGAATGTTAATTCTCTACTCAGTGGTAATGATGCCCACCTGAGAAGGGACAATCTCAAGTCACATCATTTCCAGAGTTAAGCAGAACAGATACTGCCCCTGCCTTGATCAGAGAAGTGTCCTATGTTTCACAGTATCCAGTTCTGGTTTTCACCAGCACTTCCTGTGTATCATTGTAATTTTTTCCAAAAGAGCAGTTTGTCGAAACAGATCAAAATCCATGGTGTGTTTACACTCTAGTGAAGCAGTGTGGGGGTTTTTCTGCTTTCTGCCCAGCTCCTGAAGCATACAGGCACGTTAAGTGCAACAACAGACAGCTCTAAATAAGCTGGAGATTTTCTCTGACAATATTTTTGTTATCAAATGTCTGGCTGTGTGATTCATCTCCAGCAGTTCTCTGCCAGTGGAAACATCTACCCCAGTGGATGGCTAAAACAGCACTATGGCTTTAAACTCTGTCCAGATTTCACAAAGCTTAGCTGGTAGGAGCTGCCTGGAAAATGCACAGGGTCTGTGCATCTCCTTGGTGCAGTGAGGGCTGTGGCTGGGAGCACTGTAGTGTCTGGACCCTGCAAGGGCTCTTTGATGTAGGGAACTGCTGGAGCATCCAACCACCACTAATGACCTTAAATATACACCCAGTTTTTGCTCACTCCCACTGATTGTGTTTTTCTGTATTTCTACATATGGTTATTTCCATGCCTGAGTTATCTGCTCCTATTCTACATTTGGTTTAGTCAGTTCTTGCCTCCTGTCAATTTTGCTTTGGTTTATTTCACATCTTCATGACATTTTCCTCAAAGATCTTTCTTACTGACATTTTATATTCAGGTCTTCTAATTTGTTGGCCTAATATTTGTTTTATGACTCTCCACTTGTTTTGTTTTTTTTTTATTTTTGTTGCTATTGACTCAATTTTTTTTGCTGTTTTTGCTGTTTCCATCAGTCTGACCTTATTCTTTGGACTGCTGTTCTCAGCCTCTGAAGCAACACTCTAGACCTTCACTCAACACTTTTAGCTTTGATCCTAAATTACCTCTTTCATGTAAGACTCATTCAAATGTAATTTGGAATTCAGATTTCCTGATATTGCAAGCACCAGATTAGTTCTTAAGGAAAGAAAGGCACTCAAATTTGATTAAAGCCAAAAGGGCTGGACAAGCATGTTGCAAGTCGTGTGTTCCTGCAGAGCTGTCCCTGCTCTCCCAGGGAGCAGAAGTTCACTGCCATTTTACTGCCCCTAGTGATTCAGAGAATACTTCAGGAACAAACTCGCCAACAAAGTTTTCAAGCTGACAAGCAGGTATTCTTTATTGAGGCACCAGGAGACACGGGGGATAGCACCTCCTAACATGTCCCCCATATTGCTACACAAGCCGTCCTTATAGAGCCGCTGGGCATACATGCATATTCATGAGGCTACATATGGATTACATCATTTTCCAGAAAGTTCCCCTCCTGCGTACAAAAACGTGGTGGTGGTTTCTGAGGGTCATTTATTCTTCCAACAATCTTCATCACTTCTGGCAGCCTTCAAAGCACAAGCAGTAGATGCTTATACCAGCTTAATTGGTTGATTAACACCACAGACATAACAATCATCCTGTCCTTCTATTTATCACTTAGTTTAACTGCAGCCCATCCTGGGCCCCTGCCATTCCAGATCACCTTATCCTTACGTCCTGTTCTTCTAGTCTGTTTTTCTTAAGCTCATTTTATACTAAGGTCATAAGGGCCTAAAACTATGTTAACTACAATGGTTTATCTTATAGAAGAATTCTCAGTATGTTCTCTAGCTGTATTCTATTTTTTTTTTCTGTGAATCATGCACCTCAGTAATTTTCCATTGCTACTGTTACAAAGCCATCAAACTTATTATTACTTAAACTGATTCTAAAGGTTTATATATTTCATTTTGTGATTTTGAGGCCCCCCCCTTGTCTCACTGGAAAACCTCCGACTCCCACTTCCAGTGGCAACCTGCAAGGTAAGGCACCACGCGATGTTTGGGATGGCTAGCAGAGTCCAGTCCTCTGTACACAAGAACGTGCCATGTTTTACCTTGGCAGTTTCCTTGTTCCTGACAGATGCAGCTTCCTCTTCTCTACATTTAATTTTAGCTGTGTTCTGTGTTTTGTATTTGCTCGTACAACCTCTCCATGATGATGCACTTTATCTATCCTTTTGTTTATTATTTTAAATCCTTTTCAAAAAGCCCAGCCAGCCTTGCACCCGGAAGGTTGATTCACCATCTGTTCAAAGTGGAAAACATCAGGGTAAATAAAATTTGGGTAAGGAGGATCAGAGCAAACAGGCCAAATCTTTGTGAAATGTTGGAGGCTGCAACGCATCTTAATCATTCAGTTTTCTCCACACTGAATACAGCCGTTTGCTTCCAAAATTTTGTCAGTCCTTAATTTTGAACCCCCTTCTTTCCTTTCAGCATGGACTGTAGCAGACATAAGATAAGACTGAGAGACCCAAGGAAGGAGGAAGGAGAGTTAACAAGTGAAGGCATGGGCTTTGCATAAAAGCTAGTGTTACATATTTTTCCACATGAAAACACAAAGAATGGGCACCGAAATGACCCAGATATCTTTTTTAGAAATCGGTGCCTTAGGGCTAGTGGATTTTAACTCATATGTGTGCTGCATGTGGTTGTCTATCTCATAAAATCTGATGCTCTTGAAACTAGACCTTGATTTGGAGGCTAAAGAAACCAAATCTTGATATATCCAGAATTGCTTGCCCATGTTTACGTTTGAAGGGGTGTTTCAGCCCCAGAATTTAGACAATTAAGTTCATCCTTGAATTATTGCAAGTGACCAGGCATTTATCTTCCAGTTTCTAACAGACTGAAAATTATGCAATTTACTTGACAATTTTAAAAAAGATATCAATATGTTCCCATGATAAACATACTGTCTATCCATCCTCACACTAGGGAAGCTAGTGAGGAGGAGTTAATTGCCTAAACCGGCAGTGCAGAGAACAGCATTAATAAATGGGGTGTACTGGCTTGTATAAAGGACAGATGTGAGTTTTCTGCTCCACTGTACGATGAATTAATTCTCTCTCTTTTCCACTTTTTTTTTAATTTATATATCGCAGTGACCACTGAAGATCTGCATTTACAGTCATTTTGACGAAGTGTTCCCAGAGCCAGATCCTGGCCACAACTTTCGATGTCTGGTCATCTCTTTCTTCTTCAATCCTCATCCCCAGGTTAGATCAGCCTGGAAAAATGCTTAAATCTTAGGCTTAAGTCTAATTTGAAGACGGAAACAGCTGTGCAGCAAGAATGGGAGAGGTTTGCAAGCTGACTCATCTCACCTTCCATCACCTACAGGCACTTTCTCTCCCCTCTGTATTACTAGTTGCCTCTGGGGACTAAATTTATGAACTCTGTTGCAGCCCTTATCCAAAAAGCTTGCTGCAGAGGAAAAGGAAGGATACAGAAAACAGCCAACATGGGGTTTGGCAAGTCAGGTGGTGCTTCAGGCAAGAGCAAATTCTGGCAAAGAGACTGAATTACCATCATCTGTGCACTAGTCAAACACAGAGCTGTTCAGGGGCTCTGGCTTTCCACTTGGCTATGGAAAGGCAGGACACCACTCATGGCTCTGGCTCCCTGGTTTCTGCTCACTAGAGCTTGTGTCATCACTTATGTGGTTGAAAGGCTGAGTTAATTGATCTAGTCCAAGGGAATGAGAGAGTTGGCATGCCTAACAGAAATGTAAGGCTGCTGTGGTTGGGAGCAAAAGAGTCAGCAATGGCATGCGTAGAGACAACCCCAGCTTTCTAATCACCTCCTCAGATTCCTCTCATCCTTGTAAACACACCACAGGCCAAGAAAGTTGCATGTAATTGTGGTCAGTAAAGGTGTTAACTCACAGCGTAATAGTTACTAGGTGTCAATTTCCCACATAGATGCTGTCAGCCAAAGGACAACATGGAAAAGGGCAAACACAGAAGAGGGCAGACATAGAAGAGGGTAAACATCATCAAACCGACCGGGGGGAGGAAGGTGGAGGCGCTTACAGACACCTACCCAAGAAGTTGCTGTGCAATACCTAGGTAGTGTGCAGTGTTTTTATGCCCAAAGCCAAAGTCATTATCAGATCTGTTACCATTTCAGGGTTCAAACTTCTTTTAGAACTTTACTATGATTTTAAAAGCAGGCCTATGAAATATTACCCTTTCTTTGCTTGTGTCACTCATCTGTGCTTCCCAGCTTCCACAGAAAAGTAACCAGACACAATTTATAAATCTGTTGTTCCAGTAAAATGTGTTTTTGAAAGAAAAAGAATTTGTTTGAAATTATAAGGACCTCTCAGTCTGATGTGCAGAGTATTTGTGCAGGCTTTGGAGTTATGTAAGCACAAATCACATACCATGAGAGTCATATGTATATATATATATGTATGCACATTTCATAGTATTTTAAAAAATTTTTAAACATCTCCTCTTAAAATTTCCATACAATGGGGACAAAATGTACCATTCAGCTGATAATTTCACATTGATGTATTACTTCTGTTCCATTCTGCTGCTCCTCACACTTGCCATGGTAAGTCTGAGTGGTCCTGCTGCATATCTGCAGGCCAGATAAGCTGTACAGAATATGGCTTGAGGCATTCACGCTACAGCACCCTTCCAAGTACATTCAGGATCTAGTCTAAAGTCCAGCAAAATCACTGGGACTCTTAGCAGTGCATTTAGTGGTGTCTGCATCGGGGAATATGTACGACTCTTTCAAAAATATATTTGCAGAGAAATTGCTGAAGAGATTCCTAATACTGTTTCAAGACTCGGCAGTGAAAATGCAAAAAAAAACCCCATCTGTTTGATCACACTTACTCATTTTGTTTAAAAAAGTCAAATGATAAGCCAGAAACAAGCAGGGTCTCTAAATTCCTTTTTAATAAGAAATTTTTTAATACTTACCTAAAGGTATACTGAATCCATGCAATAGAATACCATATCAAGCATAATATTTTCATTAGATATTAAAGTCTGTGTCAAAAACATATGCAAAGCTTTCAAAAATTACATTGTACTTTCCCTTCAGGTCTATCTTGTCTAATGCAACATGTATTTTTCATTAAAAATAAGCCTAGCCCTTCTCTCACTGCCTCATCACTTCCTCTTTGCTGCTACCAGTGTAGCGCCACTCATGCTAAGATTTTCTGATGTAAAAGGGCTTAAACTCACACCTCTTGAGGGTATAAAATTAAAGAGCTGTGGTCATAATTCCTTATTCTACAGTGAAAACATGATCATATCTCAAAAAGCATCCTTCTTATCCTCTCATTAATACATAAAGAAATACATACGCTAATAAAATTAAAAATACTGGCTAATCTGTATTGCTTTCTTTCCCTTTCACATATCCTTTGGGAAAGCTACTCTCTTGTTCTAAATATGTTTACATCCAGAGATATTTTTTTCCATTTCCAGTGAGATGGAGTTCACCTTTTGCATAAATATTTTATTTACAGTGTTTGTCCTCTTTGGAAATTATATTAGTTTTTAACTCTTCAGCTGATTAGCCCTTATATATTCTAGAGTACTTACTTGGCGTACACACATGCACACACTTGTATAAGAGGAGAGAGACCTTAGCTTTGCTATATACTGGTAGAAAAGGAGTAAATATTGACATTATAGTAATTCTCAAAGTCTCCAGTGAGGACTGACAAACTGTTGTAACTTGCACTCTACACAGAAAAGAAAATTTAATTGCATCATATAGAAAAGAAACAGTAGAGTTATCCCACATCCCTAGGCAATATGTGCACTATAATTGGACAAATGCATCAGTGGGCTCTTTCATGTTCAATGGTGCAATTACATCCCATATTCTCAGAATGCAAACAATTATAGTGCATATAATCTACAGCATTATATTTAAAAAAAAAGACTGAAAAGTACCTCTTGCCAAAACCTGCAGGATATTGTCTGTAGTATGGCACTCTTTTCTAAAAATGTGGTTGGAGTCTTTATAAAACAATTTTGCATAATTCTGATGCAATAAAAAATACCTTAGCTTCTTGCTGTGCGCTTGTCCCATTTATCTTACTGTGATGATATTGCTTGCCATTACAGTTATAACTTTCTGTTTTACTTCTGGACCATCCATTTCAATTTTTATCATAATTATCAACTTTTGTGGTGCTTTTTTTTTTTTTTATTTCCAAGAAATACAGAGCTGTTTTATGCAGCCTTTAGTGTGGATGAGCCTAAGCTGTCAGAAAAATTTAGCTCCCCAGCTCCTTTCCAGGCCGTGCTCGCCTGATCGTATACAAACTGTATCTATATGTCTTAGGTCACTCTTCAGCTCTCTTTTGAAGTGAAACAGCTTGGGAACAGAACAGTCTACACTCTGTAAACACAACCAGCCAGCTTTGGCTACCTCAGACTCCAAACACTAGCACAAAAATACCTTGTACCCCTCAAACTCAGTCCTGCATCTCCCTGCCATGCCCTAGGGCATTTAGCTCACACTAACAGCATCATGACAGAAAATGAGAGCAGCCTGGAGTCTATAACACAGCCATCATATTATTATTTCTTTGTGCCTTATTTTTTAGTTCATTTTCTTTGAACTGAAGAAAATGTACAAAGAGAGCAAGTATTATTTCCTAGGTCCATAAGCATACTACCTAGAGTCTAGAGAAGACATGAAGCCAGTCTACAGAACAATGTGAATGAATATAAAAAAATGTTTTGATTTAGTCTTGGAGCCAGGCACCATTCCCCACAGCAGATGCCTTTTAGTGGTGTGGATAGAGCCTAAACTTTCGAAGATACCTCTACTGCATCAGCCAAGAGATGGAGGTTTCTCAGAGGCCAGGCTGAACTGTCAACTGAGTTATCCCCTACACAGGCATCTTAAAACAGCGACAGAGGATGCCTGCTGTGAAAAAAGATGTCGATTTTCTGCAAGGCTCTTAGCAGCAGCTTCAGGAATTGAGTCATTGCCCTCAGAGGTGACATCTGTGGAAAAAAAGAATGGCGTCCATGGAAGTATCACTTGGGATCTTGATGTCATTTATTTCCTTCTAAATCTTTTGCTGAAAAAGCTCTGAAGGAGCTCAGGATCTTATCTCATCTATGCCCTCATCCAGAGAAGTACCAGACATGGAGATAGAATCATAGAATAGTTAGGGTTGGAAAGGACCTTAAGATCATCTAGTTCCAACCCCCCTGCCATGGGCAGGG
>JAOEHY010022612.1:0-15825 GCA_025447955.1 Psilopsiagon aurifrons
TGGACAGGGGTAGAGCAGTTGATGTCATCTACCTGGACTTGTGCAAAGCGTTTGACACTGTCTCACATGACATTCTTGTCTCTGAGTTGGAGAGACATCAATTTGATAGGTGGACCACTCAGTGGATAAAGAACTGTCTGGATGGCCGCACGCAAAGGGTTGTGCTCAATGGCTCAATGTCCACTTGGAGGCCAGTAACAAGTGGTGTCCCTCAGGGATCGGTGTTGGGACTGGTCTTGTTCAACATCTTTGTTGGTAACATGGACATTGGGATTGAGTGCGCCCTCAGCAAGTTTGCTGATGACACCAAGCTGGTGGTTCAGTCGATACACTGGAGGGAAGGAATGCCATCCAGAGGGACCTTGACATGCTTGTGAGTTGGGCTGATTGGCAACCTCATGAAGTTTAACCATGCCAAGTGCAAGGTCCTATACCTGGGTCGGAGTAATCCCAGGCACAGCTACAGGTTGGACAGAGAAGAGATTGAGAGCAGCCCTGCAGAGAAGGATTTGGGGGCATTGGTAGATGGAAAACTGAACATGAGCCGGCAGTGTGCTTTTGCAGTCCAGAAAGCCAACTGTATCCTTTGCTGCATCAAAAGGAGTGTGACCAGCAGGTCGAGGGAGGTAATCCTGCCCCTCTGCTCTGCTCTTGTGAGACCTCACTTGGAGTATTGGAGTATTGTCTGCAGTTCTGGTGTCCTCAACATAAAAAGGACATGGAACTGTTGAACAAGTCCAAGGGAGGGCCACGAGGATGATCAGGGGACTGAAGCACCTTCTGTATGAAGATAGACTGAGAAAGTTGAGGCTGTTCAGCCTGGAGAAGAGAAGGCTGCGTGGAGACCTCCTAGCAGCCTTCCAATATCTGAAGGGGTCCTATAGGGATGGTGGGGAGGGACTCTTCATTAGGGACTGTAGTGAAAAGACAAGGAGTAACGGGTTCAAAGTTAAACAGCAGAAGTTTAGATTGGATATGAGGAAGAAATTCTTTAATGTAAGGGTGCTGAGCCATTGGAGTGGGTTGCCCAGGGAAGTTGTGAATGCTCCATCCCTGGCGGTGTTCAAGGCCAGGTTGGACATAGCCTTGGGTGATATGGTTTAGTGGGAACTGTCCCTTCCCATAGCAGGGAGGTTGGAACTGGATGATCTTAAGGTCCTTTCCAACCCTAACTATTCTATGATTCTATAATGTTGCTGTCTCTTTTGAGAACACATGCAAAATCAGTCTTGAGAAAAGACAATGCAGAAAGAACCGTGCCTTGCCTATACCACCTAAGGAGACCTTCCACTGTGCTTTTTGCAGCCAGACTTGTCTATCCTGCATTGTCCTTTTTAGCCATCACTGCACTTGTAGTAAGCGTGGGTAATGCCTTTCTCAAATCTTCTTTTGTGAAGCCAAGCGCTGATGATGGATCCATAGCTGGCTATACACTCTCTGTCTGCCCCATAGCTGGCCCTGGATCCCCTATCTCCCCAGTTGTTGGCACCCAGACACATGGTTCCCAAAGCCTGCAACCCTTTCCAGTTGCTGGTGCAGAGCTGGCAGACCGTCAACTCTTATCCAACTTGCTAGTAAGTCCTGCTTGACGTTTGCTACCAGTCACACACTGGCGTATGTACCAAGATGGTATGCATGAGCTGTGGCATCCATGCTTACTGACTCCACAGGAACCTATGCCCCTACCAGCCATGGTGCTGCTCCATTTGCTGGCCCTATACACACTCACGTATGCAAAATGTCTCTCACTCAGGAAAATAGTTCATAATAGAGTTTACTAAGAAAACAGGGTCAGGGTCTCCTGTGTCTGGCCACATGAGCCTTTTATCCCATAAACAAACATCATCCTCTTGTGGGAGCAGATTCCAGAAAGGGGTAACAATTCCTTCTCCTGACTGAAGGCTGTCTCAAGCATAAGCAGATCTATAGCACTCAGATAAACATCTTAGTCTTACTGTTGCTCCATTAGTGGGTCTGCAAGGCTATTTAACATAGTTGATATTTCAATTCCCTTTCTAAAGAAACATGAAAAACACAGTTCAGCTGCTACCCTGAGCACAAATGTTCATGCTGCTGTGGACCACCATGAATTATTTTTAGCTTGTCTTCCCCTGACAGCAAGGGTTTGGTGGCCATGATATTTTGAACATACTGGTGAATTTGGACCAAACTTGTGCAAGGATGACTGAGACTTCACAGTCTGTACTAGGTTCTGGTTTTATGTTTGGGGATTTTTTTGTGAAAATGGGCAGCTGGTTACCCTTTTACTGCCACCTTTAGAAAAAACCTTTATTGTGAACTCATTCATTATTACCTGTCAGACAACCAAGACAGAGGAGAGTTAATAGTCTCAGTGTCTCATCTACAGAGAAAAACTCCAGTGAGGCTTCACCCTGGCTAAGGCGCAGGGGACACAAGGCAGGCTTGGCTTCACTGGTTCTGGTGCTGATGCACATCACTCTCCTCACTGATCTCTTTGTGTTCTAGTCTTGTTATTCAACATGTAGCCCCAGGCCTTTTCCAATACACCCCATCCAATCCTGCTGGTGAATACATGTTGCTGTTTAAGCCCAGCCGTAACTCAGAACCACTCAGCCACTCTCACTCCTCCCCTTCCTCCTCCCTCAACTCCTGGAGGGATGGGGAGGAAAATTGAAAGAATATAGCTCCCATGGGTTGAGATAAGAACAGTGCAGTAACTGAGGTATAACACAAACCACTGCTGCTACCACCAATAATAATAATGGTAAGGGAAATAACAAGGGAAGCGAATACAACCGCTCACCACCCGCTGACCAATACCCAGCCCAACCCAGCAGTGGTCTAACCCTTCCAGGTAACTACCCCCACAGCATGACATGCTGTGATATGAAATACCTCTTTGGTCAGTTGGGGTCAGGTGTCCTGCCTCTGCTTCCTCCCAGCTTCCCCTCCTCCCTGGCAGAGCATGAGGCTCAGAAAGTCCTTGGTCAGCGTAAACATTACTGAGCAGCAACTGAAAACATCGGTGTTATCAGTGCTGTTCTCAGGCCAAAAGTCAAAACCACAGCACTGCACCAGCTACTAAGAGGAGAAAAAATGACTGCTACTGCTCAACCCAGGACAGTATTCACCCCTTATTCCATACTATTCACGTCATGCTCAGATCCTGTATTTTCAATATACCATCACTCTTATATATATACATATATGTACATCCACAGAGAGAGAGAGAGATCATTCCTTAGCGCATGGACCAATTCCTGTAAAGCTGCTGAGTCCATCCAGTCCATGATGTCAGGCTACGCCTCTTGGAACAGTCTTTCAGAGCAGGAGAGGCTGTGAGCAGTGTTGGATCGTGCCTGCTGTTGCTGATATTTCCTTTACTGTAGAACTCATCTGGTTTCATCAAAGTAAATTTTTTGAGGTGATGGTCAGGGGGAAGTCAGGGCCAGTCGCTGGTGACCTGAAGACATCTAGTTGGTGGGCTATAAAAGTGCTACATAGCAAGCAACAGCATACAATTGAGTTCATTGGCTAATTTCCCCTAAAATCAAATCCTCTTGAGGTACACATCGGACTTCCCCATCTTCTCACCAAGTATATCTGAGTCTCTGCGCAAAAGCAATACCATGAGTGGGTTTGCCTTTGCCTGAAGCAGGAATAACCCAGACTGTCTTTCCCAGCAAGTTGTTCATGTGCACCACAGGAACATTATCCCCTTCTACAGTATGTAAAAGTTCTGACTGGGCTGGGCCAGCCCTGTTGGCAGATCCTCTGGTGTTGACCAACCAAGTGGCTTTTGGTAATTGTGTATCCTGGTGTTTGAATGTTCCACCACCCATTGCTCTCAGTGTAGTTTTTAGCAGCCCATTGTACCATTTGATTTTCCCAGAGGCTGGTGCATGGTATGGGATGTGATATACCCACTCAATGCCACGCTCTTTGGCCCAAGTGTCTATGAGGCTGTTCCAGAAATGAGTCCGATTGTCTGTCTCAGTTTTCTCTGGGGTGCAGTGTCACCACAAAATCTGTTTTTCAAGGCCCAGGACAGTGTTTTGGGCAGTGGCGTGGGGCACAGCGTATGTTTCCAGCCATCCAGTGGTTGCTTCCACCATGGTAAGCACATGGCGCTTGCCTTGACGGGTTGGAGGCAGTGTGACATAATCAATCTGGCAGGCCTCCTGGTATTTGTACTTCAGCCATCGTCCTCCATGACAAAGAGGCTTTAACCGTTTAGCTTGCTTAATTGCAGCACATGTTTCACAGTCATGAATAACTGGGCAATAGTGTCCATTACTAAGTCCACCCTTCAATCATGAGCCCATCTGTATGTTGCATCTCTGCCCTGATGGCCTGAAGTGTCATGGGCCCACGGGGCCAAAACTAATTCACCCTTATGTTGCCAATCTAAGTCTATCTGAGCCACTTCAATCTTAGCAGCTTTATCCACTTGTTGGCTGTTCTAGTGTTCCTCAGTGGCTCGACTCTTGGGTACATGAGCATCTACATGGTGTACCTTCACCATCAGGTTCTGCACCAGGGCAGCAACCCAGATGGGTTTACCCGTGTGTTACCACTTACTCTGCTTCCATTGCTGCAACCACCCCCACAGGGCATTTGCCACCATCCATGAGTCAGTATAGAGATAAAGCACTGGTCACTTTTCTCGTTCAGCAATGTCCAAGGCCAGCTGGATGGCTTTCACCTCAGCAAACTGACTCGATTCACCCTCTCCTTCAGCAGTTTCTGCAACTTGTCATCAAGGACTCCATACGTCTGCCTTACATCTACGATGCTTTCCCACAATATGGCAGGACCCAAAAAACACAGCACCAAGAAAGAGAACCATCTACCAAGAAAGAGAAAAGTTGACTGCTACTGCTGAACCCAGGGCAATACAAAACCAGCACTTTATCTTAAGGTTCATTCATAGCACTTGTCACTGTAGCACAGAACTGGTTCAAAATCTGTAATGACTTTACTTCCATAACAACCTGATGATGGAGGAAGGATCTGTTATCTCATTTGTTTAGTGAGGAGCTTGAAGAGATTAAGATAAAAATTGAAAAACAAACAAACAAACTCCAAACCAAAAAAACCCATCAATTTTAGGTGCCCTTTTTAGGATGTCTAGGAATTAATTTTTCAGAATATTTAGCATATGCACCTGTATACTCTCAAGAACTCCACTGCAGTTATGAGTGCATGGCACTTTTTATATAGAAAACCTAATCTAAGTTAAGCAGTTTCACATGGAGAAACATGTGATTATTGGCCACCTGTGAAAGAACCAATACAAATGACTGCCCAGCACTACATCAGAATTTGGTGGTGGAATGAGGGAGAGAATCCATCTTTTCAAGGTTTCTGTGAGCTGACTGCCCACAAAACTATCACCCTTCTCGCAACATCCTACCTCAAGCACTGAGTATATCCTAACAGCAGCCACAAAGAAAGCCAAAGCTCTACAGGTAATAAACTTTTTCCCACACAGATATAACATATTATTTCTGCACTTTCCCTTCCATGAACTGAATGTGCCAAAAGTCCTTTGGAAAGTAGTAGATATTCATGTAAATACAGACTATGCTGTTTCACAAGGGCTCTGGTTAAGTTTTCATAGATGACTACCCATTCTCCTAATCCCTCTCTCCTAATCCCTGATCTCTTAATCTCCTTTCCCCTAATATTTGAACACTTGACTTTACAACCAGAAAGTCTTCTAAACACAATGTTTTCCCCTGGTATAACACAATAGTATAGGTACCATCAAAATGAGAACTAGGAATTTCTTTTCATTTCACAAGTACATCTTTTAAAATAATGATTTATAGGAGACACATGTTTTGCAATACCATTGATATTCTTGAATGCTTTGCTATTTGGGGGATTGATATGAGCTATTGGTTTTCTATGGATTGACAGGATTGTAAAACAGTTCATCTCAGGAAGTTCTGGGTAGGCATTCTGCTGCAGCACAGATATTCAATTGTACAGCAAAAATTTCTCTCCTCAGTTGAATATGTGGATTTAAATTACAGGTTTGGTTTCATGACATTCTATTTGGTCACAAATATCCCATATTTTATCAAAGTTTTTTTCTAATGTTGACTGAGCCAAACATTTTAGGAAATTTACAGGCTTTCCCGGTAGTAAAGGCGGCAATACTTATGCCTGGTCCTTTTGAAACCAGCTCTTCCACATAGATATGATCCTTGTCAAGCAGCACCAGTATCACTGACAAGCAAGAGTCTTAATGTCAGGCACATTAGTTTCTAATTTGATTCATAACATAGCTAAAGAAACCCAGCAATGTCACTTTTATACATACAGGTAAGTACACTAGCAGCTCATTGACTCAGATGGTAACCATCGTTTTGTATTTTCTCTTATCATTTTTTGCATGTTTGAATGTCTCTCTCTCAATTTCACTGTGAAGTATAGTGAAATATTGTGAATATCACAAGTAAAACTTGTGATAGCTAACACATATGTTGTGAATAGCAAAAGTATTTAAGTCTGATGTTGACTTGGAAAAATTAAGGTCATCTTCACTGGGGAGCTGAAATTCTATCATTTTAACTTAAAAATAAAGAAATAGGTGAAGAAGGAGGAGGCATATGGAGGTAAATGAAACAACAGCAACAACAAAAAAAGGTAAAATTATCTAACACTTAGCACAACAGAACACCAAACAAATATAAGAAGGACTTAATGCACTGGTCTGTTGTTTCTAGGGTGGTCAACAAGAAAGAGAGGTACATTAGAGGAGCCAGTGGTGTCATACAAACCACACATCAACGGGAATCTTTGCTAAGAAACTGCATCACCCCCAGAATGTCTTGAGCAAAAGATATATTGAGGTGGCATGAATCAACTACAAGTTAATTCATCTTGGAGGGTTTTACTTGAACGTGCCATACACATAGGCCATTTCTGAAAAATGAATAATCTATAGTTAGCATCATTAAACATGGGATAACTGCCTCCCACAACAATAACACTGTCTACAGCATTTGTCATGTTTCCCAATATGGGAAACACTACTGAAAAGATAAACATGACAGCTTGGTAAATAGCCAAAGCAACTCTTACAAGTTATGCCTATGTCAAGTAATATTTTTGACCTGATTTGCACAGTGTGACTGAGAAAAATAAATATTTTATTTTGAAAGTTTGCTGGAATAATAATGAAGTGATCTGAACATGATCTGCATGAATGAAACAGATCTACGAGTGACAGACTGTTAATTTAAAAATATACTATATGATAGGAAGCATCTTTTCCAATTAGCCATCCACGACTTCTGTGTATTTTGAAAAGACAGAAAATGCACTACCCTGGCTTCATCGATCTGATAATTCTCTGAAATGAATAGCCATCAATTACCTTACACGGCTTTACAGATGCACACTCGGCCCATCAGTGAGGGCTAGACAGTGGGATGTGTGGTCCTGTGTGATACTGGACATACAACATGATGCAGGCTGGGTTTTTCAGTTAACTTAGAGAAGAGTCAAAGACTTTCCTCCCTCCTGGAATGAGTGTCTTTCTTTGAAATGAAAATGTATAGTCTAGCCTAAGCCCAAATATTTCTAATTGTGTCTTACTAACTCCACAGAAGTGAAAGACTATGCACAATACTGGAGGAATAAAAAACATGTTTGTTGTTCAAAGTAATTTTTAATTGCTCTGCATGTGTATGTTTGTGTGCATCTAAATATTGACACGTCATTTCTTTTACAAATCTACAACTATACATTATGTATTGCTGTATTCAAGAGCCATTTTAGAAAGAAGTAGAAAAAAAATCCCCTTTCTTTTACCAGACATTTGATGCGTCTTGAAAGCAAAAAAATCCACCACCACAACCAATGCAAAATAAGAGTTAAAAAACAAATGCAGGACTAGTCAGAACAACAAAAAGGAATGACTCATTTCAGGATGTCTTTATATATCATGACAATAATATCTAATTAGGTTAAGTGTTCTATTTAATAATTCACTGTGTAATGAGATGGAGTAACAGAGAGTAATGGGATTTGTCAAAGCCCAAGCCAGTGCAGTATAAAACATGTTAGATATTTAAAACACATCTAGAATAACAAGATCAATTGATTTAAAAGCCACTTATGATGTTGTGCTGTTGCGAACTGCCACATCCTATGGGTTATCTGAAAGGAAAGCTGTTTACTTGACCTTTTAAAACTTTTCTTGCCAGTGACTTTCGGGAGGAGATTATCTCTGTGAACTAGGCAAAATGCAAAAAAGCAGAAAACTATGAAAGTATGTATTCTTAAGCCTTTCTGAGACAGAAAAGAAAAAAAGGAAAGAGAAAATATACCTCCTTCCTACCAAAATAGCCAGTACATAATCTCAGGAGTTCATTATAGCCTTGAGCACACTGGTTTGCATCCCAGATTAAAGGATTTTCAAAAAGAACTGTGATTGTCTTGTCACGGTTGAGCTAGATATTAGTTGGCTGAGCTGAGTATCAAATATGGGAAATTAGTTGCCATTAAAAGCTAGCTTGAGGCAGTTCATTTCTCATCAGCCAAGCTGTGTGAGCCTCCTGCTGTGGACAGTGAACATTAGCTTACTAAATACTTTTGCTAATCAGACACTGCATTACTAACAGAGGTGCCTGAATTTAGAGGGGAGGAGTTGGATGGCAGCTACAGAAAATCTGAGGTGAGATTAAAACGCTTTCCTTTATTAGCAAGGTTAACTTGCTTTTCTCCAGGCCTCCATTAAAAAACATAAGCATAAATGCTTCCCTGGTTTTGTTTCTGCTTTTTGAACCATTATTTAATTGTTATTTTTGATCCTGGGAAAGTCATAGAGGAGAGAAATTGAGTCAAGGTAACTTAAAAGTTAGATATCAGGGTTTTTCTGTATTACATGGTGCTTTAGGAATTTGTTGGCTAGGAGGACAACTATTTGCCACACCCTGGCAAACACCATAATCTTTGAAATAAAATATGTGTGCAACATGAAGTACAGTGAACTCTGGCAGGACATGACGAGCCACAATTGCAATTCTGCTGTGTTCCTTTAAAGGAACAAATAAACTGCTTTTGACAAAATCAGAACTGACCTGAGTGTCTGAGTAAGCCACCAGTTGGTATTTTTTTAAACTAGTGGTTTTGAAACATTAAGAGCATTCTTCTTCTCTTAGCATGCTCCTTTATATTCATTTCATTGCTGTAGCTACTCACTAAAGTAGTAGCATCTGGTTCCACTAGATTTCCAGGGTGATTCCTTACCCTAGGAAGATTCAGATAACCTGCAGGTAAATACGTCTGACTTAAACTGACCACGTCACCAGCAATATTTTGTTGTTGTTACTATGAACACCTTTGAAAAAATTGCTAGAAATTAGCCCAAGTACGTTGGACTGGGAGATAGAAACACAGTAGGAAAATATTTATACCAGCAACAATAATATCAGGCAGATTTCAATTTTCATGCAAGAGTCACTGAAATAATGAAGATCAGGTATACCATCTATACCCAAAGCATTGTTTTTCAAACAGCTTTAACCTTGCCCAGCAGCTCCTGCTAAGCCAAGGCAGAGCACTCACTGACTTACGTGGTAAAGGAGTTTGGCCACTCCGAAAGATATTTAGTTAAGGTTGTGGATCTGAAATGCCTAACTTAAAACAATTGACCTTAGAGGTCTCTGTGCCTATCGGGGGAGTGTTTGACAGACGATGTAAAAATAGCACAATAAATATTGCTAGAAGCTAGATCACACAGGCTCAGGATTTGTGCTGTTCTCTTGGGTTTTATTTATGTTGAGGTAACTCTTCTTTTTTTAATTCTCTGTGGTACGATAGCCTGTGCTGAAAATGCTGAAGGTGGCTAAGGCTGTGCCTTAGGTCTTTCTTCTGAGGCTTGATTACAAGATGGTGACTGAAGTAAAGACAACTCCATCTTCTCAGGACAGTTAACTCTGACCTTATCCTTCAGGTAATCACCTCCGCTCTTTTTTCCATGTCTGTCTTTCTTCAATACACAGATAAGTAAAGAAGTAAACCAAGATGCAGAGATGAAATAGGTAGAAGAAAACCTGTTTCCTTAGGGCTAAAGATGGAGGTGTTGCTGAGATTTTCTTCACTTACGAGATTTTTTTGTCTCTAGATAAGCCTAGAGGTGGATTTTCAAGCACTGGGTGAAATTCAGGATCAAAAACAAGGCAGGTAAATGCTTTAGATGGCAACTAAGTCAGATCCAAGATTAAAATTCTGCATAGACAAGCACCAATATTTATGGCTAGCACTGAGGAACACTCAGCTTGGAGTACCTCTAGAGTCCGGGAAACAAGAATAGGAAACAAGAATGCTCACCTGGCCCCAGGCAATGGTCCATTTGGCCAAGTGTTCTGTCTCAACAACAGCAGCAGGAGACATCTGGCCCTTGCCCCTAATCCATTCTCTGTAGTCCCTGGATTAGAGAAATGCCAGAGGCTACATCCATTTACTTTATTGTTATACCTGTTGGTCCATGAATTTGTCCATCTTTTCTCGGAACTGTTTGAAATTATCTGCCTCTACAAGCTTATCCAGAACCATTTCTGTCTGTTTTAAACCGCCACTCTACTAGTGTTACAGAGTGCTGGCACAACTGGTGGATGAAAAAGCTGCTCTAACCTCATCTGCCATCTCCACGATTTTATACTAATGGAGCACTTTCCCCACTTACCAGCCTTCTCCTCTGAAAGACTCAGCTCTGGTATTCCTCATAAGAGTGAGGCTGCCTCTCTCTAATGATTACAGCTGTCTTCTGTGCACATCCTTCTCTGATTTATAAAGATTCCTAGAAACTACTGGAGCTTAAGTTTGGAAATCTGGGGACCTACAACAAATTTGTAGGAATCATCATATTTCCATGTTCTGTTTTCTCCAGTTACGTATGCCTTGCAACTGTCAATTGTCAATCAGGTACAAATACGTACAGCACCCTCTAGAGTTAGCAATGCCCTCTCTGGCCCTCCAAAGGGCGTTAAGCCATTGATGGCTTTGGCATCTTCAGGAGTTGCTCCCTACTTAAAAACATTTAGAAGTTAAAACTTTTCAGAGCCATTAGAGGGTGTGAGTTTTCCTTACACACAGATTAATGCAGGCTTGGTATTCTCACTAGTGACATGATAGGTTTAAAATATGCACCATTTGTCTGAGGCAAGAAAGGGATTCTTTTGCTCTGCGCAGAACTGTGCTGTGCACACATTCATTGAACGGAACTGAACAAAACTTCAAGGATACTTGCAAAACTAAATACCTGATCAGCAACTGTACTTCACAGTATTTGAGCTGTTCTTTCATGGTTTGTCAGTGCAAAACATAATGTAGCTAAGTTACTCTGACTCACTACTTAACAGCTCTGCATACATTAATGGTTGCACTTACTAAAAGCTTTAAATTGGTACCAGTTTGATGGAAACTGTCAAGCCTATAGTCATTGTTTCTGACAGTATTGTGTGTTTCAGGTTATTGTACCACTTAGTGCCTTGTTTCCTCACGTAATAGTTTTATGTTGGAAAGGCTGTTTTGTTAAAGACATTTTTACTGTATGGGCTCAAAAGAGGATTACAGTTTCTGTGGGTGAACTGATCATAAGGGAGGGGAAGCAGGTCAATTCAGCGTCCAAACTCAAGGAAGGTGTTTTATCCTCTACATATGGTGAATGTAAATTCTATTGAAAGCCTTGAATTAACTGCAGGCTCCTGTTGAAGCTATACAAATAGTGTCATATGTGCCCTGGAAAGAGAGGTTTCATTGTTTGTCTTCTGGTAGCACTCTGTTTTCTGGAGACCAGAAGACAATTACTTCCTTGCAAACACAGGCGGATTAAATAAGCCACATTTTGTCCTTTTTGCCATCTGCCCCTTGCTTACTTTATTTTAAGCTGCATGACTAAGCTTTACTATCTGACATGTGAAGGTGGGACATGCTGTTTTCCTGCTCAGCTCCTTGAGGCTTGTAATGAATCCGAAGAAGCAGAACTGATCTGCAAAAGGGTGAATCAGAAAATCAGTAACTGTACAATAATTACTTGCTGTGCCAAATAGCAGGACTTGGATCGAAACATAACAAAATCTTTTCAAGGAAGTTTCATGATAGAGGAGAAATATATATTTCTTTCTTCTAAAAAAAGAAGCTGGTGGGCCTAATTCTCAGCCTAATGCAGCTACATCTGTGAAAAAGGAGACCAGTAGCTACAGAAATCTATTTTTCAGGTAACAGAGCAAGGAAGAAGGAAGAGACAGAGATGGGGGCACTTATATCCAGAGTCAACCTTATAAAGCAACAACCCTTTTCACCAAAGTTTTCCCACAGGACAGAGGTCCTCACAAGGGGCAATGGAGAAGGGAAAGTCTCAGGTACCGACACTGTGTGGAGATATGGCAGGGACAAAGCAAAGTTTCCTGTAGCATTGGGGACATGATGCCTGGAGGGACAGCCCTGAGGAGCACAGCCTGCAGTGCTGGGGGCCGTGGTGCGTGACTAACAGGAGGTAAGTGGTGGACCCCTCATCACAACATGAAAGGCTGTCCCACTGACAGTGGAGCAATGCGTTAAAGGTTCTCTCCAGCCAGAGGCCAATGGGCAGCCATGTTGTTCCTTTCAAAATGGACTAACAATTATGTATTATCTGAAGCAACTAGTAGTATTTCAGCAGACTGGGTTCCGGGGAACAAGAGATCTGAACCGAAACTGAACAAAACTCACGTAGCAAATGTGAAGGTGAGACAATCTCCTATGTATGTAAGATTCTTTGGTGTCTGTGCCTATATAGGGCTGTATGAGTTCACATATATTCCATGTGCCAGCAAAGCTATTGGTTATAAGGAGTATTTCTTCCCTCTCCCAAGCATATAGTGGACTTTGGTGAATTTTCCTCCTTGTTTTAAACTACTAGAGCAAGGTCTATTCTTGGATGGGGATTTTTATTTAAAAGAACAGGCACCACTTTGGTGCTTACTGAGACTGGGATTCTGATGCCTTTCTATAACAGTACTACTACAACACTGGAGAGATTTCCCTTATTTCCCTGATAATAGACCCCAAGATCTCACAGATCAGGGTAATCAGGCAGCATCTTTGTCATCCTCACTGCTAAGGCAGAGAGACCTCAACTTGAGTAGCGGTTCAGGAGCACTGGAGCCCAGAATAAGGGCAATATCCAGCCCACTGGATAGTGTTTGCATACTTTGATGGGCAAGATTATTGGGATAAGATTTTAGACCAATTTAAGACTAAAGCTTCTTCCTGCTGAGAATATTGCTTCTGTTAAAGGTCAGTGCAACCTTTGTGTCTCTTCTTTAAAGAGCAAAACAGCCTTGGGAATTCTGGTTTTGCACATTTCTATTCCAGCAGCCAGGACAGCAGGCCCAGGATGGCAAAGACAGCTCATCTTGTATGTGAGTGGGTATCACAGCATGATAGAGAGCATCTACCCTATCTCTGTGGGGAGAACATTCTGGTCCCATGCCCTTTTCATGTTCTCCACTCCATTGTCTACACAGAGTGTGCGGAGTGTGCACATACATTTTCTGAGCATGATGTCCACGTGCTTTTTAACACATCTTATGGGCTACATTTGGCGGCAGATTCACAAGAGGAAGGATGGTGGATGGAGATGGGGTTAAAAAGGCTTGCATTTCATGGAGATACAGTCCCTTGATGTGTAGGAGGAAAAGCTGCACCCAGCCAAGAGGCTGGGTTTACGTGTGTAGTCTTCCTAGGTTTCCTCTCTGGTTTTAAGAAGGCCGGAGAGCTCGGCAGGGTGATTCAATGTTTTGATGGGCTGAAATGACCTTGAAGCAGCTTCCTTTGACTACAGAGGAACTAGAGAGAAGTATGGTCTGTATTTCATGTGTTTACAACAGACTGAATCCAGGCCTCTACCTGAAAAGAGATGACAGTACAAGGTAAGCTGGTATATCATAGTGGAGGAGATAGATCTTTATGTGATTTGAGCCTTGAGTTCATCTGGATAAAAGAGGCACTGAGTGCTCAGTAAAGACAGAAAGGTACATTTTTTTCCATTTTTTCTAGCCACTGACTTAAATCCTTCAACCTTTGTGTACTCACTGGTGCTGAAAAACATTACTGTACTTACTTAATACGTTAAGACACATATCTAGGTATATCTGTTTTAATACACAAGGGAAGTTGCTCTAGAAATGATGTGCACTGTTAAAATTATGTCATTAAAAACAAGTTTAAGGATTGTCTCATTATACTTTCTCAGTCTGATGTCTATCTATGGAACACCATCCAGGACACTTCACAGAGAAGCTATTCACTACAAAACTATCAAAAGATCTTGAATTTTTCTGTATTTTATTACCATTTTATACTGTGGGATTTGTTTATATCTTGGAAGGCTAACAAGTGCTATAATAGTTGCTCTGATGGTGCGTGGGATCTTAGGGCTCTGAGGTTTAACATTTCTACAAGCCAGTGCAGATAAGAGCAATCCAAGAAGACTCTGCTGTCACACAAGGAACCTAGAATAACAAAACCCAGGCAGAGCAAATACAGAGATTCTGCCTTTGTTTGAAGTGCTGAAGGAGTGCAGGTCAGAGCTATAAACAGGGAAAGGAGGAAAGAAAATAACATTTCTGTCATTCCTTCAGGAGCTGTTGCTACTCAGATAAACTTGAATAACTTGAAAGCTCTCTGCAATTTTTCTCTTGTCCAGGCACATGCGCTCCTACTATGTAGACCTTTAGCAGCAAAACAGAAATCTTATTGGATTAGCAATTGTTTTCAGATGATACTTTTACCTTTCTCCTCCATTTTCTAATTCACGGTAGTCTGCTTTACAAAGCATTATCACAAATGTAGTGGACGCAGCCCCTGCCTCATGCAGAGCAAACCTCCTTAACCAGGTTTTCAGGCCCCAGACAAACATTTGTAAGCTTCCTCATTGCCATGTTTTGCCACTATCAAGCTCACACAGAGTCCTTGTGAAGGGTGCTAAAGCCAATTGTAATCCAATGCATGACACTTACATATAAGGTATACTGTGCTCCTGTGTTACACTACTGTCTCTTAAGAGAACTTACATATGGTGAGAAATCACTCTACAGTAACTTTATGATGATTGGAAACTGTTCTGCTCTCTCACTGCATACCACACCTAACCTGTGACCGAAACTGTTTTCTGTGCTGTGACTGATGCAACAGATTACATGAGCACCCAGCTTCAGAAGGAAGTGATCAGTGAGAATGACAGAAAATAATGCAGTTTCCTGTGGGTAAAATATTTTTTCTCTAAAATTCAAGAGTTACAGATTTCTAATTTACAACAGTAATAGAATAGAAGAATTCAGGCTTTTTTTAAGTGCCTGTTTTTAAGCAATTGAATGACTTGCTTCTACAACAGCCATTCAATGACCTTTATTTGTCACTGTTGCCCTGCATTTTAATCCTCTTCCCGCTGAGGCATGGAGGTGACAGGTGAAGATCCGTGTACCTCAGCATCTGAGTTTACCTATGCTACACATTGCCCCAGACATATTAAGACAATCACAAAGTCTGTGAAATAGGTCCTGTGTTAGGAAATAAACAGGTTTAGAAGCCGTCTGCCTTTGTGATAGCAGAATAATGCTTACATAGTTGCTTTTCCAGTGTTGCAATCAAAATTATGTTCTTCTGAATGAATTGATGAGCCGGTGAGCTAATGATCTGAGCTCAGTCAAAGTCAAGTGAAATTCCTTGCCAGTAACAGGCAAAGTCATGAAGAAATATGTTTTCACAATGTGTCATTCCATACTGATGAACAAGCCATCAATCCCTTGTTACAGTCCTTTCCATAATGTCCTCCCCTCC
>JAOEHY010022612.1:15962-35122 GCA_025447955.1 Psilopsiagon aurifrons
AAAGAGTTTGCAGAAAAAGAAATAGTCTTAGCTTTTACACAACCAAAATATTATTCCAAAACACTTTCAGTTTGAACCTTTCCTAATTACAGTTGTGGAGTATTGCATGGAGAGAAGGCGCTAATAAGCTGGGCCAGACTATTTAGGTTTATAAAGGTCAATGCCATCACCTTGAATCCCACGCAGGAGACCACAGGGAGTTGCTGCAGTTTGTGGCACAGTGGTGTTAAATGTTCCCTGCCTTTGATAACTGGGATAGCTCACGCTTTTAAATTCCCTCAAGGAATAGCTGCAAGTAGAATGCATTGCAGTTGTCTGATCTCAGACTTACATGGATAAGCAGAAGAAGGTTCATGCCTGAAATAAAAGGTTATGCTCACATGAAAAAGCACAGAGATAGAAATACAATTTTCAGCACAAACTTTCTCAGGCATCCCGGAGGACATAACCTAAGGCTAACCTAGATGACCTCAGACCCCTCAAGTCCTGAAAAATCTGATGGTAGTTAATACTTTTATACTGCTGATTAATAATTCAGGATGACTTCTGTGTTGCACACAACCATCTCACTGAAGCCTGGTCATTCATGAATTGGGTTGTTTGTTCACATGGAATTAGCCATAATAGGGACATTGAGAGGCACACCTTCTCAACACTGCAGACACTGTAATCTTATCTTCTAACTAACCTCTGCAGTCGCCTCATGTTCATTTGAATGAGAAGTGAAACAGAGCTGACCTCTCCACAGAGACCTTCGAATGGATAAATCTACTGACCTTTGAGCTTTTGCAGTATAAAAAAGCAGTGAAGCCACTTCAAAGCAGGTTCCAGCTACTACTACAAAGAACCACTAGCTTGTCAAAAATATTTTAAGATCAGCTAAGTCTGACATTACCTGTAAAATCATGTTGGACATTTTTTACTCATGTTTTTACTCAATGTTATGCAGAGCTCCCTGACCAACAATACTGATGCAGTTTTTGACCCCTGTGCAGCCACATAACTCTACCCTCGATCCCAGAAAAGAGATACAACGACAACAGCTGTTTAGATTACAACTGCCAACATTCAATAATGTGAGCAGAGGCCTCAGGAGACCCTCTAGGAGTCCACTTGTCTTCCTTCCTCCAGGGACAATGGCAACCCCCAGGACCAACACAAAAGCTGTGACATGAAACCATCCAGGAAGATGGAAAAAATCCAGACTTCACACCTAGATGTTGCTGTCCTCTCCATGAAGAGGCATGCATGGTGTCCAATACAAATGATGAAGCCATTCATATGGTGAAGCAGAATATCCACAACAAGAAAATCTTAGTTTCACTTGTGCTGGTGTCAGATCTCATGAGGTAATGTTCTAATCTATTCAATTAGAAAAGCATTTGTGCTGCGCACACCTCACTACTCTTCAATTTTCCACAAACATCCTTAAACTAAAACTTTACAACTTTGTTGCTCTTCGATGGTCACACTTCACTGTGAGTATTAGATGCTCATGCCAGGAATTGTAGCTTCCTTCCTCGTGTGACATCATTTATGACTCGTCTATAAACTGGCATGACAGCTGAGGAAAATCAGGAGAAAAGGCCTTTAAAGCCCTTGAGTCCGCAGTGAGGGAGAAAATACCTCCACAATTACCAGGTTCTTCATAGAGAAAGTGATGACCCTGCACTGTCCTTCAGATGTCTCAGGCTACCAGCTTTTTAGAGCACTTATGGCTTTGCTGACTTTTAGCAAGAGAGCAAGATACCAGGTACAATGGAAACAAAAGAATTGCATTTCTTCCAACAAACACATCACAAAACTACTAAGATGGTTAATAAGGTAGTATTCTTATCACACTACCATACCATGCAAAAATCTTTACTACTGTAAGGATCTCAGGAATTCTCAGTATGAAAACAGCACGATCAAACAGCTGTTTCTCATGACACTTTCACTAAGCATGGTATCTTCTGGGCATTTAGTCACTTCAAATTGGTGAGGGATTAAATATAAAATTTTCCACTTAATTTTTCCTTGCATTCTTTTCCTTAATAGACTTTTTTCATGGGCTTATATAAACTAAGCAAGTGACACTGATCTGGATATGAGAGGCAAGTACTAAATTGGATGAATGAAAGTCCCTTTCCTCACTGTCACAAAACAAAAGTCCAGCTGTTCTCTAGCTGTTCTCTTTCCTTACATTTACTATCTTGTAAGTAATACATGACGTCAGAGAAAGTCTTCATAAACACATGCAAACTTTATTTATGTAACAAAATGCCTGATGTACAGTGTTTTAATAGGTATGTCACCAAGCCAAAGAAATAATTTTTGTTTAGTTAACAGTTACCTTTACACACTTTTCCCTGTCCATGCCTCTGAGGTGATGTAAGATTGAGATGTGCATTAAAAATACAACAGACCTTCACACAGAGTGGAACTGACAACCTGATGCATTAGCTCAGATAAGTGATGCTGAGAATCCCCGAGACGGATTTAGCACTCTGGGTGTAGAATTCAAGATTACTCCCTGAGTAGGCGTCATTATCTTCCTGAAAATTAGCCATACTTAATACAGTTATGAAGGAGAAAAATCTCAAAGAAATCAGGGAAAACAAGGGTTAATGCCACCCAAAATAGCCTATTACATGGGAGGGAAACAATAAAAAAAATCCAAGAAAACCCTAGCAAAATCAAACAAAGACCAAAACCAAAACAGTAAAAGAAAACAACAAAACCACACTTTTAAAGAGCAACACAGTTCTTCATTAGAAGAGTGGAACAGAGAGAGGGGGAGAAGTTGGAGTTACAGAAACTGGAGGGGCTAAATCCACTATATTGGTGAATAAGGAATCCATCTAGACTTATGAGGCTGTTGTACTATAGGAGAGGCCTAAATTGCCTTGAAAGTACCTTATTGTATGAATAGAGGTCAAAAGAAAGCATGAGCAGTTTTCAGTAACTTTTTTAAGAGATCAAACTAAAGCTTGTTCATTCCCTACAGTTTTCCTCTCCAGTAGATATTAGTTTAGTCAGGTATGTTTGCAAACACTTTTCATGGACCAAGCAACACCTCTTTATTCTCTTACCTGCCTGCTAAGAAGAGCATGTGCATTCCTGCACAGATAAGGACTTGAGGGTTCAGTACCATTTTGATTTCCACACTCAAGAGTCAAACCACACTCCTGCAGCTATCACAAATAGGTTTGGGTTAGAAAGGACCTTAAGATCATCTAGTTCCAATCCCCCTGCCATAGGCAGGGACAACTTTTGCTAGACCAGGTTGCTCAAGGCTACGTTCAGCCTGGCCTTGAACACTGCCAGGAATGAAGCATACACAGATTCCTTGGGAAACCCATTCCAGTGCCTCACCAGCCTCACAGTAAAGAATTTCTTCCCTATATCTAATCTAAACTTCCCCTGTTTAAGTTTGAACCCGTTAGCCCTTGTCCTATCACTATAGTCACTGATGAAAAGTCCCTTCCCAGCATCCTTATAGACCCCCTTCAGATACTGGAAGCCTTCTCTTCTCCAGGCTGAACAGACACAACTTTCTCAGCTTGTCTTCATATGGGAGGTGCTCCAGTCGCATGATCATCCTCATGAACCTCCTCTGCACTTGTTCCAACAGTTCCACATCTTTTTATGCTGAGGACACCAGAACTGCACACAATACTCCAAGTGAGGTCTCACAAGAGCAAAGTAGAGGGGCAGGATCACCTCCTTTGAACTGCTGGTCATGCTTCTTTTGAGCAGCCCAGTATGCAGTTGGCTTTCTAGGACTGCAAGTGCACACCGCTGGCTCATGTTAAGTTTCTTATCAACCAGCACCCTCAAGTCCTTATCCACAGAGCTGCTCTGGATCACAAATACCTGAGTAAATCAAGTCTCCTTTTGGTAAACTGATGTCTCTTATTATCCGCTCTCTAAACCACTTAATCCCAGAAAGCGTGATGCAATTTTACAGGTGTCTCAAGACAGCCTTTTGTACATCTTTAAGATGTGGTACCTATGGGCGATTGAAAGAGACCATGTCAACAGTTTTTTAGCTCCTAAGAAGTAGCAAATTTTTGATTGTATACAACTTACTGTTTAGCACTAGTTGAACAAAACAGACCCTTTTAGCCGGTCTAATATAGTCAAAAAAAGCAGCAATCTTGCAGTATGGAGGAATGGATATGTACATATATCCATGTAAAAAGCAGGTAAAAATCAAAATGAAAGTTCAAAATCAATGGAAACTATGAGAAAACAAAATGCTGAGGAAACACTGACTAGACTAAGCTTTTGATAAGCTAAATTCTGGGCTAGCGCAATTCATCCATAAAGTAGTGTGTTACCTAAACTGAGATGTAGGACTCATGTAGAAGGAGGAAGATAAGGCAAGAAACTGGACACTTATTCAAGTAATACTTCTGGAAGGTGTTTCTTTTGAGGAGCCAGATGAGAATGTAGAAAGTGCTGGAAACAAAAGTAACTCAGTATATTAGGAGGAGAAACCGGAGAGCACCGAGTCACCAAAGCAGAAGGAAGAATGAGGTGATGAGGTGATGCTTTGGTTTTAATTGAAAGCTACAAACAATGATGAGCTGTATCTCAGGTGGCTCCTGGGATTAACACCTTATAGTATTGTAAGCAATGCAGTAGCACTCCAAAAAGCAGATAGATCATATAATATTCATAAAAGGTGTTACAGGCATTCCCACATACCTCATAGGGGGAGGCAAAGAAAGAATTGAAGGAGACTAAATAACATGGATAAACAACACATCCTTAGATCATGGAAAAGGCAGAGAGGATACAAAAAGGTAGGCAAAGGATGTTTATTCTACCTTCTAACAGCAGTGAGCAGCCATACTAAGGCTGAACTTTATTTACATTCTGGCCAAGGATTCACACCTCTCCACACAGCAGAGGATGGCAGCAGCGTGGGTGTAGGCAGAAGAACTTGCCATTTCTCAAAAAATCAGAGTTAGCCTTTGCATTAATTAAAGCGTCAGGCTCCACTATCATCCTCCATCCTTATTACTATACTTGGATTTTATGCTATATTTAAAATCATGCCATTTCAGGATCCTGTATGTATAAATATGAATGTCAAGACCTGTGTGCATCTCTTAGGAACACAAGACAGTACGGTACATCACGTACTCACAGAATCTGATTAAATTTCTCTGAGACACATAATCCTGTGAACCTTATTCTGTAAACACAGGCAGCAGTTGTGCTTCATTTCCTTCCTCTGTCCTTCACGATCTCCCCTCAACTATCTCCTCCTTCTTAGTCATTAAGCAAAAACTGAGCAGAAACTAAGCAACCACATAAGTATGTGGCCATGGTGCCTGAAGATAAGTGTTAGGAAAGGGAGAAAAGCTTGATCCAAGAGGAAAAATACTGCATTGAACACTTGCCAGTTATTTAAAGGTATCTGAGTATTAAAAGTGAATGTATAAGACTGAAAGCAGCATGAAAAGCCCTATGTGGGTTGAGTGTTTCATTTTCTATTGGTTTTTAAAGATAATTGCTTTATCTATAATTATTTTATCACTGAGATTAAAATCAAATGGCAAAGTATTCAGTTTGATTAATCACTCTTCACAGTCAGCCTATCAGCAACTGTAGCACCAATGTGGGACAATTCTGCCCATTGGGTGATTCCCAGCACTAGGCTGAGCATGGCACAAGAGCAACCTGTGCAACACCACAGGTGAACCAGGCAGAGGAGAACTCAGAGTTTGAAAGGAAAACTTTGCCTCTGGCAAGTTTTGTAGCTGCTGGTCATGCCTTGATCATCTACCTTGGTCTTTACATTATGTAGGGAAGGCAGGTACCATAAACACAGTTCATAGAAGAGAGGCTGCAGTAACCTGGCCCAGAGCCTGCAGAGGAGAAGCACTCGAGTGGGTCTCAAGTCTTTGGTGGTGAGAGATAAAATCTTTAGAGTCAGAGAGCATCCTGCCCTGGTTGACAGATAACTGAGAAAAAAGAAAAAAAATCAGCAGGTTAAACTTGAGTTTGCCCTCTTATAACAAGTAACACTATCAGTCTTTAAGTAAGTTACATGCTTCAGTATGATGGAGAATAGAGAAAGTAACCTCAACCTACCTCTGCATGGAGCTTGAATTTGCCACATGAACAAGAGTATCCACTTGCAGCTATTTGTAGAACAGGAACTTTTTGAGCTTTCTTGAGGGAGATGATGATAACAGGGATAATTACAGTTTGGAACCAGATCCTGAAATTTCCTAGCTAGGCTGATCATTTTAATTGTTATTGATTAATAATGAATATGGTGCATTTGTACCCAAGAGGGATGGGTGATCTGCTGTCCCACAAGATGCAACTCCTCCAGCACATGGTTACAGAGTAAGGAAAATCAAAACGCATTCTTTTTATTAGTTGGCAGTAATGACCTTTTATTTTTGATTATTTGTGCATTAACAGCATGGAATGGAGATGTGCTATGTAAGGAAGTTATTCTTTGCTAATTTGCAGCTTTTAAAACACACAGCGCACTATCTATTATGTATCATGCATTACAATTACAACAACAGTTTAATTAATCACCAGCACCCTGTTTTGTATCAGTCTGCTGCTGAATTCTGGGTAATGGTGTTGTTTACCATTTAGCAAGTAGCAACATTTCACTCTGTTTCACTACATTAAACTGCTCAAATAAAGCAAACGGATATTGGAAAGAGTTGGCCATCTGCCTTTATTTTCTTTTACTTTTGTTAAGGAAAAGGAAAAAAAAAATAAACCTCACCACAGCCTCTGAAAGGAGAAAGAGCACAGCCATGAAACTGATAGTGACAAAAAACACCCTTTTTTATCAGGTCAAAATCTCATCTAAATGCAGTTCTGATGAATGGTAAAAAGCTTGCTTTGTGGATTTGGAGTGGGTCTCAAGACCAGCAATGAAGTCTAATGATTATTTAATGGTGCCGCACTTGAAGCAGGATTATGTGAGACTCTCTCCCCCGTTAAGAGCTTGATGAATAGGTTTTGTGACAGCCATTTAGGAATAAACAAGAATTCATCAGTCTGCATAAGAAGAAGCCAGTTTATAGATTAAGTTTCTTGAGGTAATTCATGAGGTCAGTCCCATTTAGACGTAGACTATTAGGGCTCAGCTTTTGAGAGCGGCCATACAAGGGAGTTACTCCAAATGGACCCTGCTAATACAAAGCCCCCTTTCAGAGGGAAGCCTGAAATTTTTATGACTCTGCTGCTAGGAAGCACATCAACTTGTCACTGTGAAGATCTGCTGGGGCAAGACCTCATCACTCTATTAAAGAGCTCTGTGACCCTATTGATTTGAAGTATTTAAAGCAGGGGTGAAGTTCAAAGCAATTTCTTTTCTATACTATTACTCAGCCTCTCTGTGTCTTGGCTCTAAAACATCTGCTGTCAGTTCCTCTCTGGTGTCTGACTCTGGAATCTGTCACTGGAGAACAGAGTAGTTTTATTTAGAATAAATTGGATTCCTTTTCAGTTTTCAGCATTTCGTATTGTGATCAATGGTTTACACTCCTTTATGTGCCAGGAGACTTAACTGCCACTGTACCCTTTCATGTCTCTTCATGACTCTGCCTGAGCTTGCTCCTGAGGTTTTGTAATCCAATCTTTCCTTTCTTACAGGTAAGCAGCCACCAGTTTTTCTAATTGGCCAATCAATAAAAATAATAAACTTTTACCCTCAGAAGAAGAAAAAAAGAAAAAGAGAGAAGAGAAAAAAAAGAACTCCCCCAGACTGTGGCTCTGGAAACACAAACCTAACAGGATCTTTTATGCTCGTTGCTCAGAGAGGGGAAAAAAAAAAAGACACTGAGTAAACAACTCCATTATTTTTAAATGTCAGCAAGTAAAGCTCATAGCTGGTTCTAGGAGGTGCTTCTTCAGAACAATACAGGCTCCTCTACTTCTCTGCAGAAGCTGCAGGCACCAAGGCATCTTGTCAACACTTAATAATACATCAGATCCTGTGTATTTATTACAGATGTGGTGTTTGACACTAGGGTAGTTATTAAAGGCTGTATGGAGTGCAAGATTAATATTCAGTTAGATGATGTCAGACAAAACAGTTGAGATAAAAGAATGAGCAATGGAATGGAAATGGTATTAAAATGGTTACCAAAATATTTAAGATAATGATGCATAGCAAAAGAAAGAAATTAGGTAGGGTTTTCAAGTGGAAGATAATTATGTACAAGATAACATAGAGCAAACCTATCTCTTATCTTCACTAACTTCTGATGTCATGAAAAATGCACCTTCTCTCAGGGACTGCTTTGTCAAATAGCTATCATGTTCCTACCTTACCTGTACTATTTAGGCACATTTTATCACATATTCTAACAAATTGCCTAATATAACCAAGATAAAAGGTTATATTAGATAAAAGATATATTTTAGCAGACAGAAATGTGTTCTTTATTTTCACCTGATTTGTGCTGATTTACACTGCCTACGAACCTGCCCCATAATATATGTTGTCATCATTTTATTAATGCAGTCGTTTCACACAAAGCTCGTTTTAAAATTGAATGCATTTCTGGGAGGAGGAGGGAGAATGAATTATGTTTACTGCAAGATGGCAACTGCACAGTTTGTTTAGCAGTGTTTCTAAGAATCTAGAAGTATAAAGACTGATGTACCTATTGCTTGTCAATCAAAATACATGTCCTTTGCATCTTTGTGTTTTCTTTAGTCAACAAGGAAATCATGTTACTGCTGTCTGAGGTCAACAGTAAATGCTCCAGCAGAATCCCTGCCTGAGAATTTTCAATAAAGAAGGCATCAAAGATGATAATAGTTTATATTCTTCTCCTCTGAGGGAATGGGCGGCAAACAAAATTCTAAGCCATTTCCTCTATACTTCCTTTTTAAGAAGACAGAGCTGGTAGAAGTCACTGGCAATAGAACACCATTACAAGCTGATATCATCTTGAGTTCATGCTGCTGAATGTGTTGGCATTTACGGCACATTCTCCCAGGGCACATTTCAAAATGAAACTGAAACTTGATGGATCAACTGTACTCCATTAAAAATAAAATATTATAAAAAGCTCTTTTTCCTCTCAGCCTAAAGAAATTGAGAGTTTCAAAATCCTGTTTCCTGCCATATAAATCTAAATGTTGAAGGTCAGTCAAGAGGCAGCAAATCAAAGCATTTTTTTCTCATCTTTTATTTTAGATTATGAATGATGCAAGAATTTATAGAGCATGCAAATTTATTACTGTGTTAATAGGCCCCCCTGTTTATATCCGGCAACATATGTTATATCCAGAATCACTAGGAAGCAGCAGCACTTTTAGGGATGGAGGGGGAGTCAATTAGAGAATTAGGCTTAATTACCATGAAAAATCTCTGGAAGAAATGCAGAAATGTTGCAGAAGAAACACAAAGACAATGCAGGGAAATATTCTTTAACATGACCAATGTTGTAAATTGTATTTTTAATCCATGCATTCATAACCAAAAGGCAAACACAATCTCAACAGCTCTTCTCATGTAATTAAATGAAAAGAAACAGAAAGAAAATACGTGCCTATGTAGAAATATTCTCTCTTAGAGTCTTCATGGGCATCTTGTTTTTAACAGCATGCACTGAACCAAATACTTACTAGACAGCAAAAGATATCTTATTTAACATAGTGAAGAACTGAAGTAAAGTAGAAATAGCTGTAATAGAGGTGACTGTGCTTCATCCGGGGAGTTTTTCAAAGGCACTTCAAAGGATCCCAGGCTGCTGGACAGCAGTTTAACAAAGAGCATAGAAAATGTATAATTTAAAGTATTTCTTGCAGGCATGTAAAAGTGAATATGCAAAATGTTTACCTTATAGTAAACAAACAAGCGAGTCAAAACCTGAAAATCTTACAAGTGCAAACTAAGGTGTTTGGGGGGAAACTAGATACATGTCCCAGTCCTTTATGCTTCTGTTCTGTATGGGCAAGGCTCACAGCTGTTTCTGTAGTTTACTCTCCTGGAAAGAATCAGAGTATAAAGATAAGGTAGCCAAAGTAATGGCTGTCTAAGGCATCACAGTGAAATTTCATAATCAAAATCTAAAGAATTTCAATTTCTTGGGGAAAAAAGACCAACATTTTTTTCATGAAGAAAAGTTATGATCAGTTCTATAGTTTTCTATTCCCATTACAAGATGAAATGAAATGCAGGAAATGCACGTTCAGAATGTAGGCTCAAGCACAGCTATTGGGCTTTTAACATTGGCTGCTATGATCAGAAAGCAGGACACTGGAAGATGTTTGCTATAACAGGAAAAATATATGGGGGCGACAGGCCTGAGCTTTGCTAATAGTATTCAGTAATTCAGTAACTCTTTAAATGCAGAAATCACTGTCTGAATATAGCTTTGATAAAGTTATGTAGGACTGTGGGGGTCTATTAGAAAAGAATTTGTCCATGGGTGGCTGGATCCCTGGGTCTCCACAGGCAGATGCTGAATCAACCTCAAAGGGCAGGTAGGTAACAAGTATGCCAGCCTTGTCTACAGCAAGCACTGCTAACGTCAGAATGAGTTCATAGGCTCTAAGTTGTTTTATATTCTAAATATTGATCTCCTTTTTCTGTGTGTTGCCATATCCATCTTTGTCTTTAATCATTCCTCCTCTACAGGTGGGTTATCATTTTTCCAATGCCTGTGCATTATGAGCTTTGCCACCAACAGAGATAATATCTCCCCATTCTAGGTTGTTTAGTGTGAATCTTTCCCATCCTTAAGTATTATTAATCATGTTGTCATCACTTAAATAAATAATAATCATCAACAATTATTTCTATTTTCACAAAACCACTAAAATAATAAAAAGCAAAGCTGATATTAATTATTAATAGATATGAAGGGGACAGGTTTTGCTAAGACTGAATTTCTATTTTTCATCTGTCTTACAGTGTCATCTAGAGGTGCTAGATAAGATGAGGGTATCTCCAGTTTAGGTGCTACAGAAAACTCCAGCTTAAATGACCCAGTGAGACAAAGACTCAGGTATGAAGGGAATGGGCAGAACCAGGGTTAGAAACCAGACTTTTTGCCTCTATTCAGCTCTCCACAGTCATGCAGAAGTGTGGTTTGGCAAACAGAGGGGCTTATCCCACCCGTATCTTTCCTCTTATCTATCTGTCTGTGTCAGCCTAGCTGGGGGACAGAGGACACAAACCCAGTCCTAAACCAGCCTGGGCAGGGAGCAGCCACACCACTGACAGCCCTTTGACACCTCTACCTCCTCCCATGTTTCCAGTGTGGCCTTGTCTTGGCCCCATAATGAAGATGTGTCTTTTCCCTCTCCTATTCTTCTGTGTCATGCTTTGAACCAAGCAGGTAACTTGGAACGCTCACAGCCATTCACCCCAGGAACTGAGCTACATGACAGAGGAGGCATATCTTCCATTAGCACAGGTCGAGTCATTTTCCGTCTGGTTTCCCACAGACATGAAGTTTTTGCACTTGCAATTCAGAAAGGTTATTCCCAAATGCAAGAGAATGGTGGCACAGTCCTTCCCAATTTTTGGAGAGACACATGCACATTATCTTCCTGAAAAAAGGGCTCGAAATCCACTGGCTTGGCAGTATAGATTAAAATGTCATCATATTTGCTGCACAGCCTTTCCAGGTGCAGTCTAAAGGCACTTCTGTGGGCAACAGACAGGGGAGGCAGAGCCAGTCTGAGGAGGAGAGCAGCAGAGAGACATCCTTGAGGTAATTTGGAATAGCATTTGCAGACAAGGCAAATGAATGTCCCACAGCTGGACAAGCTGTTAGAAATCCTAACAACACAGCTCATGTTTTCTCTCTCTACAGTATTTTCATAGGATGGGAAAATTGAAAGGCAATAGAGTCCTCTGTTCTGTACAGTAACAGTAATATATTGGACAGTGATGATATTATCTGATAAATTCTATTCTCAATAAATGAAATTCCATACTATGGGTCATTCAGCAAAACCTCTACAAATACAATCCTAATATAATCTTAAAATTATGCGCTAACTGGCATGATAGCATATAGTGTCTTACCTTTCCTGAAGTATTTTACTTAGTACTATTTGTTTGCACCAAGCATTGTCACTACATATGGCTTGACTTCACATACCTAGTAGATAATAAATACGGATTAAATAACGGATAATAATCACAGATTTGTGTGGACAAACTTGTTATTTTAGGAAAACTAGAAAGTGACCAAAGAAACTTTAATTTGATGGAATTGTGTTTGTTGTCCAAGATGAGGGAAATTGCCTCCTGAGCAGTTATAGTCATAACCAGTCACTTTTCTCGCCAGAGAAATCTGTGTTTAACACTCAGGTATATAGCTTGACTTTTTTTTTTTTTCGGTGATGATAACTAACTTAGTTTTCAGTGATAACGCTGTGATATTATTTTATTGGGTTGAGCCCCATGTCTATCTTTTTTTTACTGGTATTTATAAATCCATTCTGTTCTTTCATCAGCTCTTCCTCCTCCCCAGCTCCATCCTTTCTCTTGATTCCTGTGCTAAAGCGCAGCAGCGTTTCTTCCCCGCTGCTGCCACCGTTCCCTCCACCAGGTATTGTATCAATTTCTCCTTAAGGAAAATCTGACAAGCAAGACAGGATGACTCTTCTCCTTTCTCCCACTTCTTCTCCTTTCACAATATATGCAGGCTTCTCTCTTACCTGCAGTTTTCCTCCAAACCTTCCACTTGCTGGAATAACAACATCTCCTCCTCCACACTCCATTGCAGCTGTTGCCTGCTCCATCCTTCATTTTCTTTTGAAAGCTTGAGTTTTCACTCTGCTGTCTTTTTTGCTCTCTTCCATCTTGCATGCTTATGGGATAATAATATTTTTCTCTCTTTTACTAAAAAAGCACACAACATTTGCGTCCTTCACCACCACTTCATTTATCCATCCCTAATTGATGCACAATGTGCTGCTACTGCTGCCCAGGAAGCCTCTACTCCATTTCCAAAGTCATCTCTTTTCACTGGTTTATACCGTTTGCTCTGGGTGAGCTGCTCCCGATGAAAATCTTGAATAACCTTTTCCAAACAACTTTCATCCCCTTTCTCAGCCACCTTTGTGAAGAAAGCCTTTCCAGAGTGACGTGACCTCACTCGGAAATGAGAAGAAACAATGTGTCTTTCCTTAGTGCACTGGGGCCTGAGCTGCCAGTCCTGCCAGCAAAGATAGTGAAGGTTTGCCCAGGGCTGGTCTCTTTTCTCTCTTTGACACCCTCATTTCTGTTCATATAACATATTCTTTAGAAGCTCTGTGATACTTTCTTTCCAGGTTTCAGAGCAGCAGAAGCAGGTGATAAGTCACACTCACACCACCTTTTCTTCTCTTTCCCTCTAAACTCAATTTTGTTTCCCTGCCTTTCTATTCAGAGATCCTACCACCTGTGAAAGTTATAGTCCTGAGCTGTTTCAATGATGCATCCTTGTAAGGAGTAACAATCAAGGAGATAAAACATAAGTTTTTGTTCCCCTGGCCCAAGTCCTTGTCACAGTCTTCTTTATCCTTCTAGTCATTCAGTTGTGTAATCGTTATATTTGGCTCAGCTTTCCTCTGGACACCAACATCTGGGCTATGTTTAAGTCCTACAGAGTGTTCCTGCAGAACATCCTTCAGAGAGAGCTGTAGCAATCCAAACAAATTCCTAAAGCTCTTGCCTATATCATGATAAAGCTTTCAGTAATTTCACTAATCTTGAGAAATGCAATGTCATATCAAGCCAAAATACTGCTGTAAGATTATCTTCTTATCCCACTTCTCCAAAAACATCACCTCTCCCTCCCTACATCTCCCCTTCTGATCAGCAGGTATTGCCAGTCCGCACTGTACACTTACTAGACTATCAAACAGGATCCTCCAAACCTTTTATGATTCTAGAGTTGGGTTTTTGGAGGGATAAGGTGAAGGCTAATGGATATCTCTCTAGAAAACACTAGGAACATATGCTGTTCTCCTCCTAAATCTTGTCTTGTAATGCTTCTACCAAACAATTCTCACCACAGAAAGGTGCTTCATTGCCATTTTAAGGACTTAAATACAAAAGTGGATCGTTATCTTTTTTTTCCTTAAGCCCAGAAGATTCAGATTTCCCCACATTTGATTCTGCTCCATCAAGCAATTCCCCAGATGCCTGGGAGAACTGCCAGCACTAGGCATACACAGACGGTGTATTACCATGACAGAGCTGAGCAGAGCAGAGAGTGCCTCATGACGGAGTCCAGCAGGATGCCCTCACTTGTAGGACCTGCAAAGCCTGAAGTGCTGTGACTATCACAAAGACAATCTGAAAGAGGGTCTGGTGGTAGTTTACTTTCTTTGAATCAAAAACCACAATGACATTTGAATACAGAAGACCCAGGGTCAAAGCTGAAATTCACCGAAGATAATAGAAGTAAACTATCTCTTTTTGTTCTGTAAAACTGCTAACATTTCCACCAAGGACCTAACAAATATTTAGGAGTGTCATGAAGGTAAAACAGTTTTAACAGAAAAAACTGAGGAAGTGCCACTGTGGGATACCATATGGCTTAGCAATTTGAGAGGTGTCTGATGCTCTAAGCTTGGAAAAGGAGTATGAATATAAATGCTTAACAATTCAGGTGAGGCTGGATATAACTAATGATTTCCAAAATAAGTTTTTCAGCACATCAGCAAATAAAAATGTCTTTTTTAAGCAAAAGTTTTTCCCACTAAAATTGTAATCAAGAATATCTGCAGAAAAAATAAATACAAAAAGATTGCAGTGGAGGTATTTTTTCAAAAGTTTCAAAAGAATTACTCCATTTTTTACTCTCCGCTCTTGAAAGATGGTTTAATCAGGTTTCTGATATCCCCAGTAGTGTTACACTGCTACAGATACAGCAGAAGCTGTGGCAGAAATGAACAAAGCAGCAGCACAGGTGACAGTAATAGAGGAGCTTTAATGTTTAATATGAACCTTAATTTTAAAATTTATTTTACATAGTGAGAAACTGTTCTTATATAAACTTTTCCAATGTTTATCCAGCATCCAGTTCTGTAAGGAACCTGGTAATAGCAGAGGATTAAATATTAAAATTGCATTTATTGGTGTACTTTACCTGATGTCAATACTATACTCAATCACTGATATAATGTAATTTTAAGCTTACTTTACTATGATTCTTTTAACTTTCCTCTCTGTAGAGTGGTTCTTTTATGAACACCTTTGTTTCTACTGTAGCTCTTTCATCTGGATTGGGTGTGTGCTTTTGAAGCAAGTTGCCCTCATTTACCACAATTCCTTTACATTGCAGCATCATCCTGTACGATGTGACCTGGCTTATTTATACATAAAACTGAGCTGTAAGATGAGCTGTAGGAGAACATTTAATGCCACTAACAGTCGTTCAGTCCACACAACCAGACTAGAGCTATCCTAGGACAAAACACCTGAAAACACAGGGTGTTCGGCCTATCACAGGGTGTTTTGTCCTAGGACACAGGGTGAGCATTGCAACTTTTCCTCTGCAATTCCTTCCCTTTGGGCCACACTTGTTGGCAAGTGGGGAGAGCCCAAGAGAGAAACAGATGCCTCATGGGTGCAAGACCCTAAATCACTGCAGAAACACCTGAGTAAAGAAATCAGATGAAACATGCATGTGATGTCGCACTTAGACTTATTTGCCCTGCAAAAACTGTGTGCAATTTAAATTAATAGATATCTGATAGCCCTGAATATCATTGGTGAGGTTCCATGATATGACTGAAGAGGACCGCTAGTGCCAAATAACAGTGGGAGGACACAGATGTGCCCAAACCACTCTCTGCTGAAGGTGAGCAGGTTAACTCCACTTAGGCAAGCTGTAGAAAATAGGCTCAGCCATTTCCAGGGTTTGGCCAGACCTTCCAAAATATTTTACAGGTATGTGTTGATGTTTCTCACTGGCTGTTTTCTATGCTCAGCTCTGTCCTGGGAAGTCTGAGTTTATTAGACATCCATGATAATTGACACATTGTTGCAGTAGGGGTGAATAGATGCATTAGACAGATGATCTTAATTGGCTTTCATCCAAAAGAATTAAAATAAAAAGACAGCTGAATTTCATTCACATTTTCAATTAGTAAAACTTCCTTTCATTATTATAATGCCTGCTGAAACAGCAGCCACATCAGGGTGACAAATCCCGTTATCATGCTTTCTGCAATTGTCTTCCAAAAAGGCGCCTATTGAAAGCATTGTCTGAGCGTGTGTATAATGCTGACAATCAAGCTCTGCTCAGAAAGCTGGGGGAGGGTGTCTGACTGTGATCTATATTGAAATGCATTTCTTTCCCGTGCTGCTGGTTCTTCAGCGCCGTGTGCTTGCGTTGGAGCAATGTGCTCTGACAGGCTATGCGTACTAACAAGATCAATCACTGAGCATTAGTGGAATTCTCATGCTTTCCACCTACTTTTCTTCCCTTTCGTTATTGAGCATGATCCTCTGCAGGTGTTATTTGTTTGTCAGACTGTTACATAGCAAATGTGGAAATAATTTTTTTTTAGGGAGTAGATAACAGCTGAACTCATACTGCAGACAATGGATTCACACTGAAGTACTAATCAGAAAGAATGTGAAAATAATTCTTTAGGCATTAGAGGAAGAAATAAACGGCTTCTTGGGGATAGGAAAGAACAAAGGGGCACTAGAGTGGGGTTTTTTAAATCTTTTTGAGTGGCTAACCAACCTAATACACTTGTAATGGCATCCCAGATTCTTAGTTTAGCCAACTCACCCAACTTAACCAGACAAAAAGATATTTATTTGTTCCATATGTGACATTGAACAGAAACATGTGGATAACCAAGAAAATCTGTTCATCTGGGACTTGGGTTATCTAGTTTCCTTTCATTGAGTTATATGGCAAGAGCCAAATATATTGCTGAGGGTTGTTTTCCTTCTATTTATTTAGCTATTTATTTATTGAATTGTTCCAACTTACATAATTTCCTACATCATCTAACATCTGACAGTCATGTTCTCTTACATCACCCCACCTGAAACTACACATTTGGATCACAGCCATCACATGAGGGGAAGTTGTTCAGTTTTCCACGTGCAGAAGCTGGGATCCATTAATTTCAAACACCCTAACAAGAATTAGTCTGTCGATGCCAGAAACAGTTAACAGACTGAAAACTTGGCACTCCGATGCCACAGGATTTCTGCGGGTGACAGCCCTTGCACAGATGAGGGCCATTAACACATCTGCTAACTCTACTTTATATTTACACGATAATCTCTAATCTCCAATCTTTTGAAACTGTCTGGTTCGTAGGTTTCTCAGGATTTTGGATACCACTGCCTTTGCAATTTTGTCTGCATAAAGTCAGTGAGAATTTCGTGGGTCGTACCTGTGGTTTCATGGTGCCATACCTGTACCAGTTTCAGTAATAGCACAAGTAAAATGGATCTTATTGACGCTTTATGGACAGACAGAGAAAATTATGCATCAGTTTAAAAGATCAGTCTTAAATTATATTTTTCTGTACTAGAAACGTATGCCCTGCCCGTGCTTCAAAAGCCACTGGGGGCAGGTGTGCTGATCATTATTCTCTCGGGAGCTGGCTTGTCTCCTCAGTAGAAGTATTGCTGTAGAGAGCTCAGGCAGAGACACATCACTGGAGAAAGGAAAGCTGCCAGGCAGCAGAGAAAGACAGCAAGTCAAGAGACCTTTTTTTTTTGACTCTCTGCCTCCTCTGCAGTCTTGCAGTTCCCAGTGTCAACATCCATGTTCCCCTAGTTATTATATTACATACATTTTCACAGCAGCAATTCCCAAAGCGTCTGTGGGACTTTTCAGTGCATTTCCCTTTCTCCTTTGCAGCACCTTCTTTGAAGAGAAAAGCTCCAAGCAAAACAGGAGGAATCCTATTTAACATCCGTGGTGAAAAGCCAGAAGACAAAAATAGATTGGTAAGAAGAGAGGCATCTTGCAGAGGTGGCAAGGACCAAATTTTGTTCACTCACAGAAAGCCAGCTCTGTTTCTGTCAGTCCCTCTCAGACATGGTGTCCTGGCACCCCCCTCACTGACTCCTGTGTCCATCAGAGATGAGGCACCTTGCAGCAGTCTCCTGCTACACTGAATTACACTGAAGAGCATTTCCCTGGGAAGACTTCTTCCAGTGACATTTCTGATCAGCAAGTTTGCTGTCACCTAATTTATACCACTATAAGAGGACATGTCATTCATTTACTGTCATTCTTGAGTTGTTTAGTTGGAAGATGCTAAGTAAATGTAGTTATTGCCTGGAGAAATGGACTCCACATTGTTTTCAAATTAATGCAGTTGGTACTTTCTCTTTCCTCAGATTTTTTGTTCTTTGTCTCATGTTTCTATGAAAATCCAACACAACTGGGCCCTACCAGTCTGGGAGAGCTCCTCACTCCCAACTCTAACAGTTCTGGTTTTCACTTTTTCGTTTAGCTGCCTGTCTCTGAAGGATTAATTAAACATTAATTCAGTATCTGTCAGCATTTCTGTTAAGTAAAACCAAGACAATTTTGCTGTTGGTCAAGTTTCTGGTAAGGAAGAAAATGTGTTTATTTTTTAATGATGCACTGGAGCTCCTGAAGTTGCTGTAAAGCATTCTTTATAACGTGTGAAATACAAAAAGAAAAGAATAAACCAAAGCCTAAAACTAAACCCACTAAGGAATAATGATGAAAAGGGAAGAGCGCAAACCATTTCTCATCTTTCCTACTAGAGATGCATTTTATAGCTAATGCATTTAATGAGTCAACATTGACTTATATTGCCTGAAAGCTCACTGAATTATTGAGTATCTGTTATATGGGTTACACAGAAAAATAGTTTGAAATGGCCTTTTCCTCTGTGAAAATTTAATTTTATTCATATTCAGCTACAGTTATTTTCTGAGTTTGTTATTAGATGAGTTCATCTTTCTTGTATATTTTAAAGAGCCAATGTGGTTTAGTAAAAAACAGATTTTTTACAGAAGCTTTAGAATCTCTGGGGTTTCAAAAACACCTGAGGAAAGCTTAACTGAAAGAAGGACAAAAGAATAAATCAACAATAACAACATTTCTCTAAGACATATGTCTACCAATTTGCCCTGAATAAAGTGTCTGCCATACACTGGACTTTTTTTTCAGATGGATAAATATTGACTTGGTTTGATTGGGGGGGGGGGG
>JAOEHY010022615.1:0-11807 GCA_025447955.1 Psilopsiagon aurifrons
GTTGCATTCTTTCGATTCTCCTTCCCATCCCTCCAGGAGCAGAGGGAAGAAAAAGGGGAAAGTGAGTGAACAAACTGTGTGGCTGATTTACAGCCTAAACCACGACAGTTAATTACACTTTGTTTCAGATTTTATGTTATAAAAGATGATTTTGCATGTCAGTCCAAGAACTTTATCCAGCTGTTAGACACAGTGAAATTTGAAACCATATTTCTCACAGTTTATAGTTTTAATCTCTGCTAAAAGTCCACGTGCAGTGATTAGGAATTCACTTAGAGTGTTTCAAACCATTCATTGCCATGTGACGGTCATTTCAATAGGGCTCAATTTTGAGTTCACTTATGCTGTTTACCCTGGAGCAATATTATTGTCAATGACATGAGGTCTCATCTTTAAGTTTGGAAATCTGCCACTTAATATGATCACATACCGTAACGATTTGCAAAAGTATCCTGGATTTTTTCATATTGGTGATCTTCCCCTTACTATCACAGTTACCCTTAAAGGTAATGATCTGATGTTGGTATTGGAAAACCAAACTTAAGTCAAGTTAAAAAAAGGCAAATATTTCTATTAATATAAGGATAAATCTAAGGCAGTATACTCCCACTTACTGGCTAAGCATTGTATTCTATTTTGCTGGTGTATGAGAAGAATGTTTGAAGGTTACTCAGTGTTCTTAACTCCACAAAATTAGATAATTTCCCCTCAGTTGAAAAATAAAAGAATAACCTGTGGAAGTCTGACACTTCACTATTAAATTTGGAAATTTTTGGAACACGAGAAATTCCAGAGAATGGGAAGAAAAGAGAGAGAGAGAGGGGAAGAAAGTGACCAAATCTCTTTTGGAATGGTAAACAAATGGAGAAAGTACAAATAACATTTTGATGTGGGTAGACACGAGCCCTCAGCAAAATCACAGAAAAGCTGCAAATAAATGCAAGTGAAAAATAATTAAAGATTAATAATGTCAGCCAACATAGTTTTATAGTTCCATTCCTTGGTCAGACCTGTCTTTTCATTAACTATGGGTTGAGAAATTATAGCTACTGTGAAGTGCTTCACAGCTTTCAGCTAAAATTAGTGGGATATGTCATCGTAATTTCTGCTAAACTTACAAAAAAATAATTAACTTGTTCTTGGAAGCCTGATGGGGTGAACCTAACAAAACAAACAAACAACAACAAAATCCAAACAAAAAATAACCCATTCACCAAAACCAACTAATGAGTAACAAATCATCCAGCATGAGCATTTATTTCTTTAAAATTTGTTTCCTTCACTAACCTAGCTGAGCAACTCTCCTACTGCCACACACTTCGGTTTTGACTGAATTCTTTTTTTTCCCAATCAAAGTCGACGAAGTTTGACTCCTTACTGGGAAGTCCTTCAGTAGTGTCTTTGAGAGCACAGATGCAGTCTATTTTCTTTTTTTAGGTTAGGAACATCTCTTCCCATTTTACCACACACGCGGAGATGATCTATGATCGATGAAATCAAGTCTTCTGAAATTTCAGGGATTTTTTTTTTTTTTATTCTGTTTAAAATACATCACTCCATGTCAAATATATGTGCAACACAGCATTTCAATGTCTCCCATATGGTTTCTTAATTAGTGTACCCTACCAGAATTAGCAAAATGTATTGCAGATTTGAAGCTGCTTAAGAACCTACTGTTGTCAGAAGTTAGGCTAACCTCTGACTACCTCCTTTTTGCTGGCCAGTAGTGCTTATGAGTTAAAATTGAAGCTATATTTAACTGTTGTGTACAGTTCTGACAGGACATCTGACTGCTCGGTTTTTCAATTCAGAGGGTTTTTTTTTCCAAATTTGCTTTACTCTTTTCAGCACGTCATTCAGAGATTATGTAAGGAAGTTTTGTAAAAGGCAGCAGCTTTCTTCAATGTCTGCATTCAAGATATTTAGTGGTTAGTATGCATTTATAACTTGCACATCCTAGATCACTAGAATTTACAAGTCCACAAGTCCTGGACATACACTACAGGGCAAGACCTATCAAGAAAATATATTAATTCCAGTATTCATTTAATAGAAATGACATTAAAAAATAAAAAGGTTTTATCTCACAGTGAGAAATTTGACAAATTTCATGCATGTCGTTAATCAGAAGATAGTTAAGACATAGAAGAAAGTCTGATACCGGGTGCTTCTTCAATCACAACAGGAAGAAATTAAAGCTGAGAGCTGAAGTGAGACAGGTTTCCCTAGAAATATGTCTTTTCAAATTAGCAGTTGAAAAAACTAGGTATTGGAACATTTGCCTAATGATGAGGGTGAATCTTTACCATTTCAAGTCCAAAGGAGAAAGAGAAACCTGGCAGACTCACTCTGTTACATTCTGTCATCACAACGCTACCACCTACTTCTGCTTATTCATTATGTTAGGGATGTCCAGTGACAACTTAATGCAATACAATTCTCTATTCACCAAATAAAACTTCCTTCTTTTTTTACAGTTTCAGGGTTTTTTTCCTTTTCTAAATGACTATAAATCTGGAGCCCAGAACTGGATTATTATTGCTCTATGAAGTTGAAGATGTGCAGAATTGATTTTAAATGTTTTAGATGAACACTAGGATGGTAAAGGAAAAGAAGGCAGAAGAAAAGAAACTGATTTTGCACCAAACTCCCCTTGCTTTTATGGCAATGAAACAATCCTCTGGATGCCAGATATGTGCACACATATAATGAATCACCTAACATAGGTTATGCTCTTCAGTTGCCCCTGCTATTTTTATCCTATCTCCTGATCCACAGAATTGCTTTGGAATACAAAGAAATCTGGATGAACATGATATTCCTGCCTTTTAGACCAGCAGTAGGAAACATTCTTTCATAAAACTTTTTTTGTAATCTGAATTTGATTATTCTTTACCATATAATAAAGACAGCTATAGCAGCATTCTCCTAGTGCCACTAGACAAAACTTTAAGTTCTGTTAAGATTTCCACTGTAAAAGCTGTCACTAGAGGCTTATATCTCAACCCTTGTTTAGTCACATGGGGTTACAGTTGAAGTAAAACTCATCAGGCCACTAGCATGTTCCATATTAAAAAAAAAAAAAAAAAAAAAAAAAAATGGAGGCAAAATAACTGGTCAAAATATTTTCTTACTGTAAAATCCTGAAAAGCATTTTCAGGTAGTTGCAATTATCTGAGTCATGACCAAACTCTAATGTTTAGCACTTGTCTAAGTTCAGCACAGATCCATCTTCTGCACTCGATAAACTAAAAAACAGCAACAGGTCTGAAACAAAGCTCCGGTTTCTAACAATCCTGATGTGCAGATGTGTGTGGCTCTATGGTCCAAGTCTTGTAGCCAAAACCTGCCAAACCACCACAGGTGGTTTAACAGGTCAAAACTGGAAGTAAAAATCCAGATGTTTGAAAACATGTGAAAAACACAGACCTAAGCTCATTGCTAGGATAAATGTTTGTCTTTATATGGGTATGCAGCAGAACACCCTTCTCATTAAATCTGTTATTTATCACACAACAAATTTACCCTAAATCAAAATTCCTTTGATATGAGGAATTGTTCTATATGGAAACAATTAAGCTACTAGCTAGAGCAATTTCAGGCAGTCCTGACACTAATCTCAGCAGCTAAAAAGGCTATAAGACTGTTCTTGCTCAAAAGTACATCAAGACTATTTGGCATATTTGAAAGATCAGCCCACAGCCTATTTTTATATGCACAAAGAATCTCAAGGAAAACAAGAGTTAATTATTTATGCTCAAGTCACTATACTGATAATTGTTTTATTAGTATTAATAGAGTATAATCACTTATGGCTTATGTAAATAATTTCTTAACTGAAAGAAGAAATGTTAGACAGGACACAAAACAGCATTATAGGCTTCTCAATCTTTGGTTTCCCTATAAACATTCTAGAAGTAGATAGAAACAGCTTAGAATAAAACAGTAAGAGGACCACTATAAAGAGCACCATTTTTAATTACTACTGGCTAAATTAGGAGAGCTCTCACTGAAGAAGAAGGAGGTATTTTACCCATAAAAAATCAAAAGTTTCTCATATTTTACCCATACAAAAGAGAGTTTGGCATCAGTCAAAATATAGTTTGGAATAGGTTAATTCTTTTTACTGACTTTAAAAATCGCCTAAATAATTAGATACACTCCGAGGAGTAAATAATTGATTAAAAGGACTGCTTGTCTCCATATTTTATGAAAGCAATTATGATAGATCCACCTCTATCAGTTTCCCTGCTCTCACCCTTAATGCTCAGATATTTATTAGGCCAGACCAAATTTTCAAAAGCACAGTTCCTTTCAGAATGTCTCTGATGCTTAAAAGTAAGCTTGCTCTTTAGAGACGGTAGCAATAAGCAGCTGCAGCTGAGAACAGCAACACAGTTAATTCTCACAATGCTGCATAAAACCAGCCTCTCCACATTTTTGCTTAAATGATCGAATGAACTCTTTAGCCTGCAAGTGTCTTGATGTCTCCAAATACAAGTGGACTTAACTCCAAAAATAATCACCTTCTCTGAGCATTTGGACACTAACGTCAGTGAAGTCAGGTTACCATCTCCTAAACACAAATATTGGCAGTCCACAGCTAACAAGAGAAAGAAAAGCAGAAAAACATTTCAATCTTGAAGAGGGTGCTAGGCCCTAATTGCAACCCAGCTATTACGTGATCTTGGTGCCAGATCTTATGGTGTCCTTATGTTTTCCCACTGTCAAGACAGTGTGGTAATGATAAACTTGTTTTCTTTGCAACAGGCACCTGAAGATGCAGCCAACTGTATACTTGTATATTGTTAAGCATGAGTGGGTTTTAGAGGGAGGATTCATCCTCTTGGACCAATTCTCAGCACCATCTTGCACAAAAGAACTCCATTATACAACCAGCTGCCTCCATTAGATACCTGCCAAAACCAACCACTGAATCTAGGTGTCTAAATCAAGATGGGAGTGGCTTAGATTTCAAATGCATTCAAAGCATCCAAACTAAAATTTGTTTATTTTATGGTACTTCTTTATACATCTTGACCACGGAAGAAAGTTTTCGGCAAGAAAAAGAATCATTTCAAATATATGCAATCAGCCAGGTTCTTTACCTTCACTGGTGGTTGCAACTTAATAGAATTTCATTTGGTAGCCTATTTCCAATCACTAGTAACTAGTACTCATTAGAGGAAATTAAGAACAGTTAAAATGCACTCAAAAGTGCTGTACAGATTTAAAATGACTGTAGGATGAGAATATAGCCATTTTGCCCATTTCTATAAGACCAAAGAGGAAGAGATGGACACAATTCAAGAATGAAAATGCAGAGAAAGCGTAGAAAAAAATAAAGAAGATAAAGAAGTACCAAAGAAATTGATGATTCCTGACTTCAAGAAACAAGATGTAAGGACTGAGCAAAAGCTGGAATGAAGAAAAAAACCACCTCTGTCCTACAATACTATAGGAAATAACTAGAGCAGTCAGCACAGATAGATTGCTTATACAGCAAATCTATTGTTCACTGCTAAGTTCAGTGTAATTTGATCCACAAACTAGAGCATGATTCTATAATATCAACATATGCATTTCAACTCAGTCCTCTTCCTGAGCTACCATTCCTAGGACAGTGAAGATGCTGATGTTTCCCCAGCACATCCCCTTTGCTTTATGAGGTGAAAAAGTGACTGAATCCTTTATAGATGATCCTCAGAATGCTCATTCCTTACAGGTGATGCTCATGCCTGCAAAACCTTCTATTTCTTTAAATTATACTTACTTACAATATATCAAAAAGCATTGCCACTAATTCTAAATGTTCTTACATCACACAAGCATGTACAGCTCTGAAGCCAAAAATTTAGATTTAAACATCTTGTCAGGAAAATAATCTTCATTCCAAATGAGATTTCAAAAGATACTTGATTCATTTCTTGCTATGGGAAGAGACAATGTTCCTGGAGAATTTTCATTTAATTGCCACCCTCCTTAGCTTCCTTTTCCTTGCAGAATATCTTCTCACAGTTCAATAGTTATTAAAAGGAATGAAAAATTGGGAAATTTTACAAATCAACAATTAATAGTGCTTTCACAAAGCAAGATACCAACAAATGACAGGCCTAAGAAGTGGCAATAAGGGGCATCGGGATATTGCCTGGAGAAAATAAAATGGCTATTCTATTTTGAGCCAAATCTTAAGGTTTCCTTTATGCATTGAAAACTTTTCCAAAACACAAATGCATGTGGCCTTATATATATGGAAAGCTGCAAGTCTGCTCTGCCCAACTCTTAGCAGTCACTGTGTATACGACCCATAGTGGCATTACTCTGTCTCTCCCTCATCCAAGGACAGTACTCTCGCAAGTTGTAAAGTATGAGTCAGTCTCTCCTTACAAATCAAATTTCAAAGGGAACTAAGCTAAACTGGAAACCTCTCTACAGGATTTCCTCTCCTACAAGTAACTGATCAGATCTTATACTTCACACAGAAGACACAGAAGCATCTATAGTTTTTAAATGCAAAAAGCTCCCTGTTAAAATGGCACCACACTCAAAACATTCAAAAACAGTTGGGTATTCACTTGATATTGGTAAAACATTGACAGTTTGAAACGGACTAACACACAAGGTGTGATGTCCTCAGGGGTCATGGATTATGCCACATAACATGAAATATAACAGCCTGCTTATGCACAAAAGCTGCAGTAAATTAAGCAGCATCTTATTTTTAATTTAAAGCTAAGTCTACAGCTGTGCCTCAGCAAAGCTTTATATGTATGTTTCTGTCTTGGAAGGATGAGGGATGACAAGAAGAGGAATATGCAAGCAAATAAACAAGCATAGAGAGGAGAGTCAGGCAACAGAATATTTCTACCTGCATTTTGTATCCATGACATTTTTCAAGAGTTAATCTTAGGAACTATCAGGCTAAATGCCTTATTTGTATGATCGAAATAACTCTCTAGCTACCTTATTAATTGTAGTCAATTGATTGTGACAGGAAAAATGAACCAGAAACTACATCTTCAAAATGGATAATCATATAGAAAATTTTAGAAGATACTGTCAAATAAATGTCCTTATAAGTGTAACATTATCTCTGGGTAAAACCCTTATCTCTCTGAAGACAGCGATTGGCTGTTGAATTTTCAACCTTATTGAAATGATACTCCAAACCTGTTAAAATCAGACTGCAATTAGATGTGATTCTGGCCAAGACTGAGTGAGGGTGAGGGGTCCATGTGGGGTGATATAAAAATAAGGAACCTCCATATCAAATTCCATACTCCACAGAATGGGCTTTCCTAGTGGGTGATTCTTTTTTGTGGCATTGAGACTGCACAGTCCCCAGAAAAATCTGTGCTGGAGAGATGGCTGTAGCTTCACCCTCCTGCCACACTGACTTGTGTGTGGGCTGACTTGTGAAGCAGGCCAAGCACACCAACATGATTTTCCTGCACCATTCTCCTGGCATAAAAGACAACTCATGTCCTTAAGAGCAAGAGCTTCTCTAAGAAGCACAAGCATACATTCTCTCCACACACAGTTATGGCTGAAGGAATAACACACCTAGGCTCATACTTCTTCTCACCTTTTCTAGCAGAAGATCTAAGCTGCCATTTTCTAGACAAAGCTGCAGGACTTAGGGTCTTTGGATCAGAGGCACAACCTGTCACAATCTTGAAACTGGCTACCCGACATTCCCACAGAAGATTGGCCATACATTTAATAGGTGGTACTTTGCACCTCCCAGTCATCCTTTGTCATTCCTTTCGTGGCTGCAGAGAGACCTACAGCTCTCCCTACCAGTTGCTTGTGTATGTGTCTCATCTTTTAGGAATATTTTGATTCCATTAAACTTCAAGGAATTTAGCAAGTCTTTGAACTCTTCCCACTGCTTTTCCACCCGTTCAGCAGAACAGAAAAAAACCCACCCTCCATTCCCCAAGTTATAAATGGATTTACAAGAAAACTGTTGACTTGATGTGGTAAGAGTACTCAGAGTTAGTAGCAGCCTTTTCACTCCAGGGGAAACACACTTTTTCCTAAGCTCGCTCATTGACAGTCTGCCCAACATACAACCATTTTCAGAAAAAAAATGGCGTGTTTTCGTTTAAATTGTTACCTTATGGATTTTGGCAGCTTCTTTAGCTTCTGAGTTGCAAACACGTCACTTCTTTCACAGCAGAAGCTTCTCAGAACTGGTTTTTGATGACCTCTTTGTGAGAAATTAATAACACCGTGTTGCTGTAAATCTGGGACTAGTGCTTTGAGCCCATCTAAAATTACAAATAAAACAGGATTCAACCATACAGCAATAACAAGATCCACAGACATGATTACACATGTTTCCAGTTTGTAGGAAGAAGAAAGATATAGAACGCAGCATAAATACAGAGTACAGCTATGAACTGGACATAGCCTTGGGTGATACGGTGTGGTGTATCCCATGGCAGGGGGGGTTGGAATTAGATGATCTTAAGGTCCTTTCCAACCTTAACTATTCTGTGATTCTATGATTCTATGAATGTGTCTATTCCCTAGCTTTGTTTCCTTGCAATGCTAAAACCTTACTTATATCCACAGAAATGAAAGGCCAAGGCTGTGTTCCATATGGCTAAAGTCTTCATATCCAAGGATTTGACTAAGTATGGCACAATCAATTACATTTCAACTGAGGAGAAACAATGCTATTGTTGTAGCGGAAACAACACCCTGTCCTGTAATTTAAAAATATGCATCCCAAAGCTTGCATGTGAATTGAAGATACAAGGAAGAGAATAGATGGAACAGTGTAAATAGAAATATGGTGCTGCTACTTCCTATATGAAAACTGGAATACCAGCCACAGTAGGGAAGCAGTTTTCTCATGGTTATTTCATATTCTGTTTTCTGGGTCATAATCTAATAAAAACATGCTGAATACCTAGCAAAACAGTGCACTCAGCCTTTTGCAAACACAGATCATTGCTGAAAAGGTCCTGGTTCATGTTCAAATATAATTAATGGCACCAACATAGATAAGAGTTCCCATTTCTCCACTGATTAGAGGTAGATCTGAACTGTGGATGTGGAGGTTTTTGTTCTCTGAATAGAAACACAGATTTTTTTCTTAACCAGCATAGAATAAAATGAAAACTAAAGAGACTAAGTGTTGAAATCTGTAGAGCAGTAATTCTAGCTTTAGTCACTAACTTGTGAGTAGAAATCACAGAAGTTATTGGGAATAAAACCATATTTTTTGATTAAAATGTTTTCCAATTTTTTTGCAGATGTGTTGTTGCCTGTGGAAACAGACGTGAGCACATGGAAAGAAGAGTCACAATTCTTAAGACAGCTGCCTTGTAAATAACAGTAGCTTCTGAAGTGCTGTATGAAAGCATATAAGAATTACATTTCTGTGAAAACAAGAGCACATTCTTAGAGAGGAAGCACAGAAAGAAAAACGAAATCATGAGGGAGGTGACAGAAATCACTAAAAATTTTGCATTAGTCTCAGGCTTTGAGAAACTGGAGTAGATTTTACTAGCTTTTTACAATAACGTTTTGCTTCTTGTCCCTGTTCCATTTCTAAGCTCTAAATAGAAACATGGGACCTAAAGTAGAAGAATATTCCACCCCATTCAAGAGCATTCCCATCCACTTTTGAAAAATGAAGTGATTTGTAAAGCTAACAGAAAAGGTGGCTAATGCTAAACACCTAAGAACTTGGTGCCTGAGGGAACTGTCCATCTCTGTTACCAAAACACACTCCTCCATGGGTAAGGGCAGGAGAAACAGCAGCAACTCACTCTCAGTGAAGCAGTATAGGACCAAACCACAAATGTATTCATGACACATTAAAAAAAAAAAAAAAAAAAAATCAATCACACTTTCTACTCTACTTTACTTGACTTAGACTGTAAAAAAGGTAGCTTGGAAATAAATCTAGTCACTTACATTTGCAACAGGCAGAATCTCTAGAGCAGACCTTAAATGATGTTTTTAAAATCAGCTAAAAATCAGGCTTCAAAGACACTAAAGATAGACACTAATGCCTAATGTGATACCAATGGATACCTTGAAGGAGTTCAAAAATCTCAGGTTAGGTACCTATGGTCAGGAATGTGAAACACAGGAATGCTGAAAAGCCTGTTGGTATTTTTTCAGGTGACTACATATTTTGAAAATCTAGTCCTATATTATTAAGAAACTCCAGGTCCATTCAGAAACAAATGAAGCATGATTATGATGAAAGCTAAGTAGGTTTCTCATCAATTTTTTAATCAAGACTTGTTCTATAAAGTTATTTATACTCTTCCAAACCTGTATGCATTTGCACTTATTTCTTCATGGTCATGCTTCTGTAGTACAAGCATTTTGAGGTATGAGCAGCACTTCATATCTAAACATTTAAAATCTCATACAGTATTAAATAAAACCTTCATTTAAGCAATATAGTGAGTGCAGTGTTTTTTTAAACATAGTTTTTTTAATAAAACCAGCATGTTCAAGCACTATTGAGCCTCTTTTAATAGAGGTTCAAGTATAAATCTAGAACAATTTGCCTCACTAGCATAGGCTAATTTACATGTATATCTGCATAACAATATATTTTGTGAACTAACTTATAATATTAATAAAGCACAATAAACTGTTTCTTTCAGATACTGACAATCCTAACCATTATTTAGTTGAAATCTTAGTACACATTAACATTCATTTTCTAAAGCTTAGGTTTTTTTAAAGTGGATAATAAACACCAAAAGTAACTTGTGTTTCACATTGCTCAAAGTGGAGGAAGGAGGGAAAGAGAGGAGGGTAGTAGCACATAAATTGTTCTACCTTTGCATAATTACTTTGAAAACACTGAAATCATGAATGTGTAAGTCTTCTTCCTGATACTCAACAATCCGGTCTACAGGAGGCAACATACCTGCCTCAATAAATTCACCTTATCACTGGGACTCAGCTTGCTGATCACTGAGAAAGGTTGTTAGTGGCTATGTTGTTACCATGAGGCTACACATCATACTGTTAATCTTTTTAATACAATTTGGGTCACCAGGACTCCGGGAGATCAATAGCTCTGTTTCCTATGCTCTAAAAATGCTTTTAGTGATATACTGTATCACCAATGTTCAATAAAATAAATAGCTGACACGTCATCTCTTCCACACAAGATTTGTCACTAGCTTTTCCTTTTACCATGCTAAGAAAAAACTGTATGAATGGAAAACATGCATTGTAAATAATTCTACCTGTCACTCCCAAAGCAGATGATGAACATGAAAGAGACTAATTCTATGTGAAACTTACATCCCTTATATTAAAAACTTAAAACACTAAAAGGGAGGGGTGTAGTGCAAATAATACATCCTACTGCCCATCATATTAGTCCCCCCATTAATGCAAATCAATCCTGACTGTGTGGAGATCATGGACCATACTTTCATATACTCAACAATACGACTAACACAATAAAAAACTCAAATAATACAAAAAAGACATTAGCTGCATTGGCTAAGAATCGGGTTCCATTTCTGCATTTGCACCATTGCACAGATACAGAAAAACAGATATTCATTTTAGGGAGCTCAAAACATAGAATCATAGAATCGTAGAACACTTAGGGTTGGAAAGGACCTTAAGATCATCTAGTCCATGGGCAGGGACACCTCACACTAAACCATGTCACCCAAGGCTCTGTCCAACCCGGCCTTCAACACCGCCAGCCATGGAGCATTCACAACTTCGCTGGGCAACCCATTCCAGTGCCTCACCACTCTTACAGTAAAGAATTTCTTCCTCATATCCAATCTAAACTTCCTCTG
>JAOEHY010022616.1:0-20436 GCA_025447955.1 Psilopsiagon aurifrons
ATAGCAGCCTTCCAGTATCTGAAGGGGGCCTATAGGGATGCTGGGGAGGGACTCTTCATTAGGGATTGTAGTGATAGAACAAGGAGTAATGGGTTCAAACTTAAATGAGGGAAGTTTGGATTGGATACAAGGAAGAAATTCGTTACTGTAAGGGTGGTGAGGCACTGGAATGGGTTACCCAGGGAAATTGTGAATGCTCCATCCCTGCTGGTGTTCAAGGCTGGATTGGACATAGCCTTGGGTGATATGGTTTAGTGTGAGGTGTCCCTGCAATGGCAGAGGTTGGAGCTAGATGATCTTAAGGTCCTTTCTAACCCTAACTATTCTATGATTCTATGATTCATGGTGGAATTGTTCTCTCATACAGATTGCTGGTATTATCTCAGCTGCCATCGTCTTGATTGTGATCTTGGCCATTGGTTTTCTCCTGGCACCATTACAGAAGGTATTCATTGATTTCACCATGCAGTTCCTCCTGCTTGCCAAAGACAAGGCCGCTCTAGGAGTCACGGGGAGTGTTTGTAGGCTTCAGGAGGAGCCAAACAGGGTTTTGCAAAGCTTAGTTCTTCTTCTCAGATTATGACAGAGAGAACTACTACATCTGGTCCCTCAAAGGGAACACAAGTGCCTGAACACCAAACACCACAGCACCACATTTTAAGTGCCAAAAATTAGTAGGACTCACAGCTTTAAGTCAGACACCTGCACTACACCATGGCTAGCAATACACCTGGAGGAGTGCCTTGGCCTTTAAGCTGCACTTTGGCCCTATTTATATGATAATTTAAGTCTTAATGTTCAACATTTGATTTGCTTCTTCAAAACTCAACATGTATTTTGGTCTTTTTGACAGTCAGTCCTTGCATCTCTGGCTCTTGGCAACTTGAAAGGAATGCTCATGCAGTTCAAAGAAGTAGGAATCTTATGGAGAAAGGACAAGTGTGACTGCGTAAGTTGAGTCCCACAGGCATTCAGGAATGAAGTACTCTGGAAAACTAATCTATTATGCAAATTCACTTACAGCCTATCTTTTGGGTTTTTATATATATATATATATATATACCTGCCTTACTTCACTAAACAGAAAGTACAATAGTGGCAAGCCTTTTTTACTCATACACACCTTCCTTGTGTCTTTCATTTTGTTCCACCCATTTTGAGTTGATTATCTCTCCCAACTTCATTTTCATCCATTTAATCAAAATCTATTAAAATATAGTTCATTATATAAAGTCAAATATAAAAGGCAGTTACAGAAAATGTCTAAATATCTACTGCATTGGCTATATATTCAGGGACACTTTCTCACACACATGCAGCATGTTACATGGAAGTTACACAGTAAAAAAACAAGTGACAGCCATGGCTTGAAGGGTTTACTCCAAATGATGACGCTCATATCTGGAAGGAAGGACTGCTTATCTCTATCACTCAGAAAATTTGGGCCCTTGCACTTCTCATAGGCCAGCTCCTTGTCTTGCTAGATGGTTCCAGGCATTAGTTTTTCCAGCTACCAGTCAGTTATTTGCAACATGAAAATGCTTTGAGATCCATGACTAAAACTTATTTATTATTATCTTGCAATTTGTGCTTACCAGTTGTATGCATTCACAGCACCTACATTTACTACTCTTGGCTTTACCATGATCCTGATTTAGGTGTAACCTTTCCTTTCTGCTGGATTTTTATTGAGCATTTGGCAAACCACCTACCAAAGATACACAGCTCCATTATTCTAAGCCTTTATTCTGTAGAAATTGTCATCCCCAGAAACACTCTCTAGTGCTAGCTGGTCAGTCTGGCCCTGTTTTACAAGAAAAAACCCTAGGAAACTTAAAACCCCAGGAAACTTAAAACCCCTCACCAAAGGCAGATGGACAGCCTGGACCAGATCCGAGATCTATTGCTGCTCTTACACTGAGCTCATGACCCAGCTTCTTGACACACTCATAGCCTGCTCCTTACAGGTTATATGGGTGGTGACTTGCTTGGCTGCCATTTTTCTTGGCCTGGATATTGGACTAGCAACTGCCGTGGCATTCCAGCTGCTGACTGTGGTGATCCGCTCCCAGATGTGAGTACTTTTTGGATGCTAAGATAAGACATCTTAGAACCTCCCGCTCTAAATTAACTCCCCCTGCACAGAGAAAGCCAATAGCCCAACGCTTTGTTCAGTCCTGCAACCAAGTATGGAAAAACAAATCACAGGCATAAACCCTTGGATGTGGGAGTCCTGCTCCAGCCCACAACCACAGCTGAGATTGCTTTCTCTGATCCGTCCTTCTGCCAGGATTTGGTACAGGATACAAATAACTACATGTGTGTGTTTGTTCACAGCCCAAGCTGCACTGTTCTGGCTAATGTTGGGAGAAGTAACATCTACAGAAACAGGAAGGATTACAAAGATGTAAGAAATGTCTTGTTTCTTTTATTATCTGCAGCATTTTTGTCTCTACAGCAGATGTTGTTACTGACACTTTTGCTTCATTGTAGATCTATGAACCAGAGGGAGTGAAGATTTTCAAATGCTCATCTCCTATCTTCTTCGCTAATACTGAATTCTTCAGAGAGAAACTCATCGCTGCTGTAAGTGTCCAGGGCTGTCATTCTGAACATATGAATTGCATGACACATTAAGGTGAATACAAGTTCCCAATCATTACTATATATGCAGTCAGTCCACAGTTCAAAAGATTATCCCTAACTATTCTGATTCTATGACTTATTCAAATATTGCTGCAATTAATGTAATCCTACACTTATGTACACACCCCTGAGAAAAAGCAGCCTGCCTTATATTGAATTTATACCATAAAAATGTATATATGTGTTTTAAGTCCTTTAGAGGAAAGTAGTGAATAGACATTTTATTTTAATAGCATTTATATTATTTAACCTAATAAATGTTAATCTACTCAACTTACCCCAAAGAATGTAACCACACCAGTGAGAAGAACAGCTGAATGAAATCACACTATCAAAGTGGTCTTAATGTCTTCCATGACAAATTGGGTGAAGGCAGCTTTTCTTTCCACAACCAGCAGAGAGAGCCAGGATCCCTGAGCCCCCACCATGCCAGAGAGGCTACCACCTGCAGGCTGAACCAAACTTGCACACACACCCTCCTCTTCATGTGCTTTTAGTGGGGAGTTGATAAGCAGAGGCTACCCTGAGCACTGGTAATGAGCAGCTCATTCTTCACATGAGGGACTGAAACTGGCAGAGGAACTTGGGAATCCAACATGTTTGGGTCTTCATGTGGCTGGCTTTTACCCCAGAAGAGCCTGAAGGTTTTTTTTCTGTGGGTGCATCTGCTAACACCACTCACTTCCCTTTACAAATACGTGTATTTCTAACACCTCTCTCCTCCACCACTTGATAGATGGCAGAAGGCTTGTAGGAATTTGGTATTTTCATAACGCTTATTAGCCCAATTTTCTTGCCATCTAATTTTCCTAAAACAAATTAAGAGGTACAAGAGACAAACACAGACAGCACTTTCAAGTTTGATTTTCTTCAAGAAAACAAAACAATGTATATACAATCCATGCTGCAGTCAGGGCACAGAGCAGATACTGCTTGGTATCTCAGGCTGGTACAGTGCTGGCTAGCTCAGAGCATGTCCTACTCATCTTCATTATGACACTCCAATCCTGGACCTGCCTGGCTTTTAGTCATACCTGTAGATATCTTTCCAACCAAGAAAAACTGAATTGATGAAAAATGATAGGCAACACCAAGTCCAAATTATGCTCATTGTGACTGTAAAGAAAAGCCATGTGAGATGCTGTGTCCTTCCCCTGCTGTCACTGGGGCTTTTAATTATTCAAAGTGCTGTTTCTGCAGGTTGGCTTCAACCCACAGAGAATCCTGAGGAAACGCAATAAGGCTCTGAGGAAGGTCAGGAAGATGCTGAAGAAAGGAGAGCTGCAAGTGACGCCTGTATGTAAGCAACTGCACCTGGGAGGGGGGAAAAATGGGGTGGGGATAAACACCCAGCTCCCTGGCTTGGCACAGCAGAGAAGTGCCTACAGCTTCCTGTCCCACTTAGATATGCTATTCCCAGGCTGCCACTTCATGACAAACACGTTACAAGAGTAAGATTTAAATGCCTCTCACAGTTAGCGACCTACAGCTTTATTACGGGCAGAGCTTGTATGTGTCCACTGGAGTTTTGTTTAGCATCAGATCACAGGATCAGCTCCACAATGTTCATGATGCATTAATGCTAAGACAAAGCCAGTTTTCTCCCACCCCAAATCCTGCAAACTTTTTGTTGATTTGTTCCAAAACTATTGAATTAAAGCATATAGAATCATAGACTCCTAGAACGGATGGGTTGGAAAGGACCTCAAGATCATCTAGCTCCAATCCTCCTGCCATAGGCAGGAACACCTTCCTCTAGACCAGGTTGCTCAAGGCCCTGTCCAACCTGGCCTTGAATGCTGCTAGGGATGGGGCATTCACAGCTTCCTTGGGCAACCTGTTCAAGTGCCTCACCACTGCCATAGTAAAAATAGGACAACTGGCTCCAGAGAGCAATAAAAAACCATTAATAATTGATCATAATTCTGATTAAATTATTGGTGAGAGGAAAGCCAGCATATCCAGGCTCCTTCAGCCAAGGGAGGGACAGAACCTTTCCTAGCGCAAAGTGCAGGTGGGTCCTGCTCCATCTCATGAGTACCTCAGCTTTGCATTGTCACCACTCTCACCCTAGTGTAAGATGCACTACTGGTTCTTACAAAGAAGTATTAGTTATGACACTTTTCTTTGTGAACACAGAAAGGCTTGATTTGCATGGCAAACCATACACATGAGTCAGATGAAGAATTAGACAACAACGAGATAGAGGAGCTGGACCAGCCCACCAACATGACAGACTTGCCCATTCAGATCAACTGGGGTGCTGACCTCCCCCCCAGCATCACTGTGCCCCGGGTTGATATCCACAGCATCATTCTGGATTTCTCATCAGTGTCCTTCCTCGACTTTTCTGCCATGAGAGTCCTCCAGAAGGTAACTGTAATTCACAAAATGAACAGTGATCATATGAAAGAAAAACACGAATGCAGTTACATAAGGGATATGCTGGAGGGAAGGGATGGTACCCCAAGAGACAGGCTTGAAGAGTGCGACAATGCAATGGCTAATCACCATAATGGCTGTTACCAGCAAAACCAGCAGTATCTAAATGGTGCCTCTTTCTGGTTTAACAGACTTTGAAAGAATTTGTCCGGATCAACATTGACATTTACATTGCAGCAGCACATGGTGAGTACTTGCCGTTCTGTCAGCATCACCACAGATTCCTCATTCCACTGTCTTCCCTGCCCACCAAAGAGCTTGGCTGCAGAGGATGACCCAATTTTACCTTACAGTCTTGGACAGCAAACAGATCCATCCGAGCGGATATGTCATCCCTCCCATGCTGTTCCCAGCAGACTGGTTTTACCCATGGCCACCACTATGTTGTACAGCTCTAAGCTGTGAGACCCACTATAGGGCAGCCTACATTAGGCATTAAATAAGAAATAGGGCTCAAATTCTCCTCTGCCTGGCATCAAGCAGGGGAAGTATTGATGGGTATTTATATCCCATCCTCTCCACATCGGTAAAGAGGAACCCATCTGCTCTAATAAAACAGCGCAGTATACTGGCAGTTCCCATGCTTCCTCAGTGGACACGCTCAGGATGCACTTCTTCATTTTCAAGGCCCACAGGTCACTCTGTGCTTTGATTTTGTTCTCCTGCAGAAGGCGTCCTGGAGAAACTGGAGAGATGTGCGTTTTTCGATGAGGAGATTAAGCCATCCATGTTTTTCCTCACCATTCATGATGCAGTTTTACACATTTTGCTGAAGAAGGACATAGACAGCTCCCCTGAATTAAAGCTTGCTGAGGTAACACTACAGCTTTCACTTTTCACTATATTAGTGCCTTTACATTCCTGACAGGCATCCAGCAGTGCCCTGTATAGCTAGCCATATGCCCTACACCCTCTCTATATCCAGAAAGCTAATGATTGCAACTCAGCGGGTCTCCAATAAGTTTAGAATAAAGTGGCCCCTGGCCCAGATACCTGGCAAACCAGTAGTGAAGAGAGTGAGTAATTCCCACTGAAGACTGGCCTGGCTGTTGACTTCACTTGAAGCCAATTCTTTGGGAAGAGCACAGTGTGGGGTGAAATCCCAGCCCATCCATCCTCTGTGGTCATCTATCAGCCAGGACTGCTGCATGCAGTGCAGTGGCTCTAGCAAGGCAGACTTCATGCAGCTTGCATGTGGGCTTCCTAGGACTGTCTGCCTTCAAAAGGAGTGCTAAAGGAGTGCACATACATCAGTATATCCAAATTTGGTGATGGCCTTTCTGGGAGTGCTCTTTCATCAAGAGCAAGAAATGATCCCACATATTAAATCAGTTGAAAAGTACCAAACTCAGAATGCTACTCACCTGGAAACCGTCCAATTCCACTTAGCTGAACTGGCCCAGCTATTCCACACTGACCCAAGACCTGGTAGGGGTGTAAGGGGCTGACAAGTGAGAGCTTCCTTTCTTCCAGGTCAACTTTCCAAGTGTGTTCCAGAGATTTAAAAAGCAAGAATGTGAAAAAGAGAAAAAAGCACCAATCCATTTCCTAACCCACAATTTGTGCTCATTGCAGGGGAAGGGTAACAGCAACAACTATGTCATCATCCCCAGCAATGGACTGCGCAGCCGGGAGTGCATGGTAAGATTCCCATCTGCACTAGTGGCACTCCAGCCGTAAGGAACATAGCCCCTAAAGCTGACATGGGAATTGCTAGGTCAGGTAACAAAAAGCATCTTCATCCCTGAGCTCCTGTGTCAGCCCAGGGCAGAAAGCAGCCAAACAGCTTATTGATGGGATTTGACTTAAGGCAAAGCCTTACAGGAATAAGAGGCATGGGGCTCAGCTTGCAAGCCTTGTGCACTAAGAGTCATTGGAGGAAAGGTGGGCAAATGCCATGTCAGCAGGCTCTCACCTGGTCTTCTCACCTGTCCACCACTGTTCCCCTATGATGAGCTCATTGGTAGAATGTCGACGTGGCAGAAACATCAGCATTAGTCCCATTTATGTAAATGCTCTGGGCAGGAGGAGAGTCTAGAGACAGGGATAAAAAAGGGACACATGCAGCTAATGACTAAAAGAGGCAGGCAGTATCCAGCACACGACAACCCCGTGAGAAGAAAATGTCAGACCACAGTCTTTCCACACAAACGCTTTAGAGGGGTAAACTCTTATGTATCACTCACCAGAGGGCACTTACCTTGGCTCTACAGAGACTGACATTTATTTCTATTTCCTACAGATTCCAATAGAAACAAAATTTTAGATTTTCTAAATATAATAACCTCCAACAACACAACGTCACTTAGAGAAGATGAATGCAGATGCAGTGATGAGCATGAAGACAGAAGGATACCTTTAAATACCTCAAGAAGGATTTACTACATATGGTTATGTTCCAAGTTTTGGAATGTGCTTGTTAGTCTTTATGTGTCTCTGTATATACAGAAATGTATTTATGTACATACATGGAGGCTAAAATCACACAGATATTTCATACCTTGTTGACAGCCTAGCACAGAGTTGAAGAAGCAGGTAATATTAACCCTGTATGTATATACTTATATATATTATTCTGACAGTTTGTAGACAGCCTGTACAGTTACTAGAGAAAATATAAATATTTCAAATCTTATGATTTATAACACAGACTAATAGTTGGGAATGATATTTTATCTTCAGCTTGTATATAACTTGCATATTTTTCTTGATAGTTTGTAAGATACCTAGTAGATCGAATTATTAAACTTGTTTTCAGCTCACTGCGATGAGCATAGTGTACATAGTAAGTAATGTATCTCCTGTCAAACATGAGGATTGTTCAGGAAAGACCCAGCATTTTCAGATCCAAACATGATTCACTGATTTGGTTTGGGATGGTATAAAGTGCACAAGAGAGAATACATTTATAGTGAACTATTAAATAAGGATTTTGGTAATTCTGCATTGCTTGCTGCATTTGTCAATACACTATCAAGGGAGCTCATAACGAATGAGACCTGGCACATGTTTCCCAGGAACAAGATGACCTGCGTAGACTGGAAGAGTGCAAACAGAAACCTTATGAAGTTCAACAAGGCCAAGTGTAAGGTCATGCACCTGGGTAGGGGCAATCCCAAGCACAAATACAGGCTGGATGGAAAATGGATTGAGAGCAGCCCTGAGGAGGACTTGGGGGTGTTGGTTGACAAGAAGCTTAACATGGCCAAACATAAACATAAGCTATATCAATATTAGATGTTTCCTAATTTTTACAATGGTGAAATTCTGGAACATTCCTTCCAGTTAGAATAAGAGGAGCAAAAAAACTATATTACTTTCAAGAAGAGGCTTAACATATTTATGAAAGTCATGATACCACATCACACCAGTGAAACCTGGGCTTTCTGACTCAAGGCTGTTCTTACCAGTCCTGCACTCCAGTGCATCTATACAGACTGAGACAAAAATCCCCAGCAAAAGCAAGTCAGTCTGGTGGAACAAAACATACTGCATTTCAAAACCACACTGGATTTGCTGACAGGCTCCAAGTTAAGAAAAAATATCCTTTTTTAATTGCACTCAAACAAATAATTTCAATACTAATGACTCTTCTGACATAGCACAGTGGCCCAGAGCATGAATCCTCCTTCCAAAAATATTCACCATTTCTTAAATGGACAAGATACCTGGACAGCCTTAACCAGAGAGCCATGTCACACGTCCCTACCAGCTACTTACCATGCTCTTAAATCACCCCACTCCTTATTTTTCAGTGTTGACATCAGCATTGTATTTCTGATGCTTCATGTAATTTCCCCCTCAGGTACTGGTTATTTCTTCATTCAACACTCTGTTACTTCAATACTAAAGCTCCTCTGGGCATTTCACCTTGATACAGGTTGTAGCACATACATCTTGTTCTGTTGTGGGATATCATGGTGATGCAGATTTACTGGCTTATTCTTGAGACAGGGACCTTTGGAAACATAGATACCTATTGGTCCTTCACTGGGCACTGTTGCTGCTTGGTTAGAGCAATACCATTACTGCTTTTTAAATGCTTTACTCAAAAATAAGCTAAAAGGCAAATTTCATATCTGTGTTCTTTTTGGAGAGCAGATGGGCATGGCATTAACACATCGTCACATACCCTGAGCCTATCTCTCCTCAGCACTGCACAGATGCTCGGTAACTAAGTTACAGGCATTTTACAGCCAGCAAGGGCGATGGAGAACACAGAAGTCCATAGTCAAGCCTACTCTCAAACCTGACTTTCATTTGGTGGTGCAGAAGAGATTGCCTGTGTGATAGAGAAAAAAAAAGTGATCAGCTATTCAAGGTCCTGGGCCCAGTGGAGAGAGGACTGCAACATGCAAACCTGGTTTTTCAATTTTAAACTAACCTTCTGTTAAAGAAAATGTATCTTTAAGTGCTTCTTCACTGAAATGTCACTGGCAGTTCTCTACTCCTCACTCCTGTGCTGAAGGTGGACAGCTTTCTTTTCTCACTCTACACTTGTGCTCCCTTCTGCTTGCTAAGAAAACACCTGAAAGTTTACCTGATCCAGAAATTATCTTGGAGCTACACTCCAGCATTGGTTTTCACAAATAAAATTAAGAAAACTCATCATGTGTCGACTGACACATACTCACAGCTATTTGAAATCATTGAGTGCTTTTAAGCAGTTAAGCTGAAGTTCTTTTGTGAAACATTACTACATAAAAATGAGAACATTCCTGCCTGCTTGCACATATTATTGCTCTTTCCATTACCAGAATTGCATTACAATCACTCCTACTAGCACTCCAGAATCACTTGCATTGTATTAATTAAATGAATTACTAAAGGTTCAAAATGACTCAGCTAATTTACCAGATTCCTGCTGCATCCACAGATTTCACAGTGTATGTTGGATTTTGAAATCTTAAACTCTCATACTCACGAACTGTGCCAAAACTGAAAACAATTAAAAAACACAAACAAATTAATGCCCCATACTGAGAGAACAAGGGGATACAATTCAGAGTAGGAAAAGATGCTAAAGCCTCTCTGTCTTATGGCTAAGGCAAGACTAAAAGGAACTTTAAACTTCATCCTTCTCATTCACATTGCCCAAACCAAGGCAGCTAGTTCAGGTCACAGACTGGTCAGTACAAAACATTAGCGTAAATATAACATACCTGAACACAGTGAAGAACCTCAGTTATGAAGGCAGCATTACTACATAAAGATGATTTAACAGCTGCTACATTAAATAAAACAACAAGGGAAATACAACTTGTATGACACTGACATTTCTTTTAAATGTAGTCAGGGTGAAAATACATAAACCTTGTACACTTTTCTGCTGCACTGGACTCTGTAGGGTCATGTATACAAACAGGAAAAGTTCAAACTTGCTTCCCCCACATTCAACGTTAGGTTGCAGCTGCAATCCACTGTGCTCCTCCAGGTTCCCAAGCTCGGCAGCACCTTCTGCCAGCAACACATCAATGCAGAAAGAAGTAACTCACACTCAGACACCAGTTTTACAGAGCAGAAAACTTTTTAAGAAGAGAGAGGTCTGTTCAGAGTCCACCTACAGAGAAAGCATATCCGTAAGTGTGCTTTTGAGAACGTTTGTCTCCCATAATACAGGAGGTAGCTAGCCAGTTTTACTCCCTTGCTGTGCGTGCAAACTCCAACATGGAATGAATACAAGTTACTTCCACTTTAGTTTTTAAGAAACAGCATTTGTCACTCCTTTGAGAGAAGAGAGTGAAAAGAAGTGGGAACTCCAGCCAGTAAGGCTGTCTAATTCCTGGATCAGATTTTGAAAAAATAATTCCCATCCTTCATTTTTCTTTGTTAAGAGGCACAAAAAATACCACTTAACCCATCTATGTAACCAATCTTCAATGTCAACTGCATTAAAAAACCACCAAACAAAAATAAAATACATGTTTACACAATTAGCCTGCTTGTGGTAAAGCACGCATGGTTTCAGGCAATCCCTTAAAACAATGTTATAGACAGAACTGAAGATAAAATACAATGAGAGAAGCATCTCAATCATAGATGTTTTCAAGCTATCTCCTGGTGCCCTTTCATTCATGACATGGTGGACACCAAACTCCTTTTCATTCGCTTACCTGACATTACTGGAGGAACCTACAGTGGCTGACATATCTAAATATGGTCAGGAGTTATCTTCAAAACTTGAGATCTCCTTGGCAATCCTTGGGAGAGAGACCATTGCCACAGACAGGGGTATTCATTTACAATAAACATAAATCAATTCTAATGTTTGTCTTTACAGGAAGACATAAGTAGGAATCCAAAGAACTTGCAAGTACATCTCTCCATTTCTAAGACTGTCAATTACACAATAAATACAATATATGAATTTCTGAACTTCATACCAAAATGATCAGGTATTTTGCAAAAATACCCCAACTAACTGACTGAGGTAAAAAAACCTTCAAGCCAAAAGCAACAACAAACCACAAACCAAAACACACCCCAAGCCCCATAAATTAAATGTTAACATAAGATTTCAGCCAATGCAGACACTTTTTAGTTTGGAACTATGAAAGCATCAACAGCCCCCTTTGTTACACACAGATGCTTAAGACTTAATAAATGAAAAACAAAAAGGATGTAGGAAGACTCCTACAGAAACAGGACACACGAACTTAATCCAATCCTGACTACCTAAGATGACTTTTCACCAAGTCCTCTATCACAAAGAGTTATCACTATTCAAGGGATCGCACTGATTTTTGGCACAATACGTCACAGTCAGTATGACATACATTACCTTTGCCTCAGATATAAAGAGAAAAAAATTCTCATACATTCTCTGCAGTGACATACTTTGTTCTTCTGTGCTTTTTGATAGAGCAAAGCTGCTGTTTTCCCTTAATTGATTCAACTGTGCTTCATACTTTGTTCTTCTGTGCTTTTTGATAGAGCAAAGCTGCTGTTTTCCCTTAATTGATTCACTTTATCAAGAACTTTAAGAATAGCTTTGGACCCAGAAGTATGTTTGAACACTTCAACTGCTTCACAACTGACTGGATATGTAACATAAATGTTCAACCTGAATTATTTCTAAAAACAAGCATGTAGGTATTTCCTCATCACCTGCAACTGAACAGGTAATAGCCCATTGCAGAATGTCTTGTATTCCAACACAGCATACCCTGGGCAGGTCATTGTAACTCACTGCACAAAAGCCTGCCACATCGTATCCTCATAAACTCCCACCTGTTACCTTCTCAGCCTGAACACAACAAAGCCTGGAACCATCAGTAAGGCTATTTAAATCAGGTATGTCAGACCTAAGTCTGCCTTTGCAGTCAAAGAATATTATCCACACATGCATATTGCTTCCCCCACAAAGTTACACAGTGTAATATGAAAGTGCCTACCTCCTGCCAAGCAATTTAACAGTGACAGAAGGGGGTCCCCTTTGAAGTTCCTCATGCGCTTATTGTTACTCAAGCAAAATAACGCCCACATTTTCACCTTCGTACATACTGAAATAGCAAATTTTCAGCCAAGCCCGTACCACAGCACACTACCACAGTCAGCCTTTTTCTTTACTAGTGTGCTTTATTTTTTAAACAAATAACTTACTTTTCAGAGAAAGCAAACCAAACAACTCCTTCTTCAAAGAAGCAGATTACAGCTAAGCAGACTTCTCACCAGGTGACAATTCCCAGTCATTTGTATACCCCAGAATTTATTTGCCCATCTCTAAAGAAGTGTTTATTTGAAAGATAAGACTATAAGATTGTCCCTTGGTCAAAGGAAATCCACGGCAATCGAGGACAGAGCAAATTTCAAGAGCCCTTGCTCTGGTAATTAAAAATAGGCAGCTTATGCGTAAAATTACAACATCTGGCGTGTTGCACTGCCAAGCTTTCATAAATTTACCACTTAAGAGGCAGTGAAAGACATTTACAAAATAAATAGTAACACTGAGGCTTTAAGATGGTTCAGATTCAAGAACTGTAGGGAATTACAAACCGTCACAAAAAAAAACCCTACAACTCAAAAGATTTCTCATCTAAAAGCACCACTGCTGGAAATGCAGCATTTTGAAAAAACAAAGGTTCAGTACTAACATGGATTAAAAATGCAAAGATAAGCAGTCCAAATGACAGACTGTGCTGTCAGCTCACTGGCTGGTTCCCCTACCAGCTGCACTAAAGAAAAGAACATTCTTATTTATTACATTTCTCTCTATAAAACATGAATTTTGGGCCAAAGGAGATCCGAGGGCCTGCTCACACTGCTACTTTTTGAAAAAAGAAAATCAAGACAGCTAACTCTTGTCTGTTCAGTTAAATCTGTATCACAAAATCAAAACAGATGAAGGATGTGTAGCTTTTTATTTCTTTGTATCTACATATGGGTTTTCAGACCACTTCTTTCAAGTTATCCAAATGGGAAGTTTTCCTACTGTACATATTATATAAAGTGACAGAGGCAAACATCACTTCCCTACCTAAAATAATCTGCTTCTCACAGACATGGCAAGCCAATTCACAGCCACTTCCACACAAACATAGCCATAGGCAAACACAACAGTTTGAATTCAACTCTAGTGAGTAGTGTACATGTAAACAGAACCTTCCAAATCAAAACTAGCTTTAAAACAAGAACTCCATAAAGCCAAAACCCAAATTAAAAATCCCCACTAAACCCTACAACACATCACATGGTTTTATGTCATCCCCAAAGTTGTATTTCTGAACAACTTATCTTGCTGCATTAATTTAAAGGAAAAGAAAAGAAGAAAGAAACTGAAATGCAGTATTCTGCATGCCTGGTTATAGCCTAAATTTGCTGTAATTAATGGTAACTGTTAGTAGGAGAAATATTTAAGTTCCCTTAATATTTCATTACACTGCTCATTTGGAAAGCATTAGTGCTGAAATGGTGGCCCAGAACTATGTCTGTTAATTTCATGTAAAACCCCAACACTTTTACAATCATGTTTCAATTTAATTATTGTACACAGGTTAACAAAAACGTATCACAAGTGAAACTAAATACTGGATTTAACAAAAACAATATTCAGAATGGTACAACATGTGTTCATTTTCTCCAGGAAATAATATTACAAGTGTTCATCTTAGGACAATTTAGCCACACTAGAGACAGAAGTTCTGTTAAAATGCAACCGTGGTTTACTAAGCCACTTATTTTAGCACTACAGAGAATTTGAAGTCAGAGTCCTCCTACAGCCCAGGCTTACAATTCATTTAAGATTCAAACCCCAAAATGTCCTACAGTCAAAACGACAGTATTAAAAAAAAACACACAACAAAATAACCCCAAAACAATTAAAAGGCTGTTGTATATAATTTTATCCTCTTCTATTCATATATCACTCTCTATTCATATAGCTGCTTGTATCATTGGTAATAGGGTCTGTATCTGGCTGTATCTGGGTGGTGCGGTCCAGGAAGCGGGGCCTGAGCAGGAGGCCCTTGCATCCTTGGAGGTGGAGGTGGCCCTCTTGGAGCTGGCCATATCCCTGGACTCATTCCCCCAGGCTGTGTGAAAGGGGGACTAAGAGTTCCTTGATCTTCACTGAACTGCGGCAAAGAGTTTGGATTATAGTGATGGGGAGGGGGTGCATTTACATTTACTGGTGGGCCTCCATGCTGAGGAGGGGGAGGTCCTGGAGGAGGATGATTCATATATGGCGGCATCTGGGCAATTATATGTCCAGGTGGTGGGGTAATAGGAGGAGGCGCAGAGGTCATTGGTGGTGGAGGAGCTTGGCTATACACCATGTGAGGAGTACCTGCTGCCTGGGGAGGGTGCTGCAGTGGGTGGCTTATTGGTGGAGGTGGTGGGGGAGGTGGTGCATAATGCTGCTGCGGAGGCATAATATGATGAGGGTGCGATACCACTGGTTGACCCTGGTACTCAGGATGATGATGAGCAGGTGCAGGGGCTGGTGGAGGTGGTTCTCGAGCACCTGAACTGGAATCATCCTGAATAGGGACAGTTATTAAGTTGCTGTGTTTTCTCGTGGAGATGCGGAAGGTGTCCTGACTGACTGGGCGAGGTGGCGGTGGAGCCATTGACATCTCTGCAGGAGGCGCACGAATGTCTTCATGTGGCTGGTTGTAATGCTCATGTGGCACATGCTGTAAAGGAGGTGGTGGCATCATGATGTGCTGCTTTGGCGGAATGTGGCTCATATGATGTTTCTCAGGTGGCATTATGAAACGCTCAGGAATCTCAGCAGGTGGTGGGGCAATAGGAGGATGTACAGGTTCAATTGGAGGCCGACTAACAGGCTTCCCAGCTCTCATATGGCGGTGGTTGATGTGAGCTTGTAAGTCCCTCTGTGACAGGTAAGTTCTCTTGCACCCTTGAACAATGCTACACATGAAGAGAGACCCTCGTACACACTGCTCAATTCGCTGCACTGGTTCATTACAGCTAAATCATAAGAGAATATTGCTTTAGATTCATCATAGAGAGCTCTATCTGCAATATTTTTTGTTAAGTCAACTAGATTACCATAATTATGCAAATCAGAACTGACAATTTCTTCCCCACCATAGCAAAGAAACATTTCACTGATTTTGAAGTTCATCTTGGTTTTAAGTTTCCAAACACAACTTGGATTGGATACGAGGAACAAATTCTTTACTGTAAGGGTGGTGAGGCACTGGAATGGGCTGCCCAGGGAAGTTGTGAACGCTCCATCCCTGGCGGTGTTCAAGGCCGGGTTCGACAGAGCTTTGGGTGACATGGTTTAGTGGGAGGTGTCCCTGCCTATGGCAGGGTGGTTGGAACTAGATGATCTTAAGGTCCTTTCCAACCCCAACTATTCTATGATTCTAACTATGAAAGACCATTAAAACTTCATGAGGTGTAAACTTATAGATAGCTTCACTCTTACAAATTCCCTCTGTGCATTAAGACTTACCTAGAGTCATCCCCACTAAGTAAATAAAACCGCTGTTCATTTCCTTTTCAAATTAGAGCTATAACAAGTTACCTACCCTGATACTTAAACAGTAAATGCTGATCTCCTAAAATCCCAAAATATAATAGATATGAAACTATAATCAACTGATGTAGTAGAGAGTATTCTACTGCCTCTGCTAAATAATTACATAAATAACTGCTAACAAAGTATCTAAAATAAGGTATTTAAGTTACATTCCTACATTTCCTTTAATAACAAGTCTAGAGATAACTTACCCTGGACACATCTTGTCTCCCTTTTTCTCATGTAGTATAGCACAGTCATAGCAGAAAACATGCTTGCAAGGTATCTAGAGACAAAAAAAACAGCTCTGTTAGGTCACTGTATATAAATATCTGTGTCATTCTGCAGAGTACAGTTTTTTCCTATGGTACAAAATAATAACAAAAGTAGCGAATAATAAAAGTAACTAAGTTCCCTACAAGATGAACAAGCACATCCTGGGAACGGGTAGTTAGCAGTTTACACCATCTTTGCATAGAAGTTGAGTTTGGGTTTTCTGGGGGTAGGTTTGTTTGGGTTTTTTATGTTGGCAAAAAAATATAGGCAAAAGTTTAGGTTTTGCAATAGTACCAGCAAGAACCTTCACAGAGGCTGCATATGAAATCTAATTACATTTCTCTTGCTGGCAAGGAAGGAAATTTTTAAAAGCATTAACTGTCATTAAGCCAGATCCTGAAGCTTGTTACATCACACTTAGAAATCTAATTTAAGCTCAGGGATTTTGTCACACTAACTTAAAGGGATATAAAAGCAAACTGTTTTCTAACGTCGCTGCAACTCTTAAACAGCTTCCTTTTAAAGCTAAGTGCTGTAAGGTCAAAACCCAATGAATTTTAAGGTTTTTTTTGTGGATGTTCTGATTTTTTTGTGGATGTTCTGATTTTTTTGTTTAACATTTTCAATCTTACTTTATTACCTCAGGGGGTGAAGTGAAATCAGCCAAACGGAAAAAAACCCAAACATGTCAGCAACAAAGGCCACCGGTTCCATCCTGATATTCTGCTGATTTCAGCAGGTGTCTGAATAAACAGTAACCTCTAAAGGCTTCACAGAAACACAGTAAAACCTAATTTTACCTAAAGGGAACCATGACTGCATCTTGCACTGCCAGTTTCACTCACCATGCGTCCATACATTTTGATGGGCAATCCACACTTATCACAAAAATGGACAGGTGTATCATCCTTTTCCCCCAGCAAGTTTATCTGATAGGATGGAGAGAAGGGAGTGGGAAGAACAAAAAAACAACATCACTAAAAGCTTCTCATTTCTATTATCATCAACATACTATTTCCGAATTAGTTGAGAAGGAAGCAAGAAATGTGAGAAAACAGAGGATGTATTTTCAATCAGTCAGTCAAAAATAATGGAAGCACTTTTACTTAAGAAGGTATCTACCAGAACTATCTACAGCCTGGAATGAATCACAAAGTTTCATGACTTCCCATCCATGATTTTACCTTATAGTCCCAAAAGATGGGTCCAGGGAATCTCCTTTGACTGCCAAACATTTCACCGCCTTTGCATTCGTATCGCTCCTCTTTGTTATATTCAAATTCTTCTGTGAAAAGAAGAAAGAAAAGAAAGACACAAGCCAACCATCATGCTTTCCTCACTGACATCAGCTGCTATTAAAAGCATGTATCATTCTATACTGAAACCATCAAGAAACACCACAGCACTTCCAATCTGCAGGGCCCATTCTACAGAATGGTACAGTCAAAACACCAAGACGGACTGTTTTGGGAATGTGCACCATGCAATCCTTATAGTGCAGCAGTACCAATGAATTTGAAACTTGTTTACACTTAAGACAGAACCTTGGACTCCAAGTCTTCAGGTCTGAATACAGTCTTGAACAATGCTGCAGAATAATATGCTCCCCTACAGGGCTAGTATTTATATTAATTTACCTTCGTCACCAGCTTGTGTCTTAGAAGGCATCCTGTTCATATTTCTTGGAGTTCGAGGTGCAGGTTTGGTTTTATTGGTCTGTTTTGAGATAAGCTTTATAGGGATTCTTCTACGAACATCAAGACCACCCAATGATCCTGAACTATTTGTTCCTTGCAAATCATTGTCTAAGAAAGGGGGAAAAAAAAAAGTTATGTGTTTTTTTCAGTTATCTAATAGCTTCCAGAAGAGTTTTAAGAAAAATAACTTTTGAAGCTTAAGACTCATACAGCATATCAAAGTTCAATCACTAGAAAATCAGTATCTTCACACACAATTTCTTCTAGGAGACAAAAAAATCTGCATTGGTGAAAAGTGTGATTTTAGGAAATCTAGTTATAAAAATAAAGCTATTTTAAAAAGTTAGCAAGCCAGTCATTCCTCCACAACAGGAAATAACCCCAAACATTAATTGTATACCTTCTCTCACAGCATAAATAGTACTGAAGTGTCAATTCTATGTACAACCTTGACAACACAGAATTTCTTATGAGAAATGGTAATTTTTACAGCTTATGTAAATTGCTTATTAAAATTCGAAGGAACAGTTTCTTTCTTAACTCACCATCTTGACATCACTTACAAGTTTAGCACAAAGCATCACAAAAATATCGATACTTGAGAATATGTAGTAGTACCATTGCTAAACTGAAAATTATTGTTCCCCACTACATACAGAACTCTCTTTAACCAGATTTAAATCCGAATACCAGGCCAAAGGAAGCAAAAAGTAGCCTGACACATGCATCAGTAGATACAATGCTCTGAGAGATAATCCGAAGTGGGGTATTGCAATAAGCAATACCAATGAAGGTAGTATGACTCCCTCAGCTTCCAGTGCGTCCACCTTCAACCACTGCACAGCATCTTATCCACACTAAAAGAAAGTTGTCCTTCACAAACCTACCCAGCTCACTATTACTTAACTGGAAAATGCCATTCTGGCAGCTGTTTTAAAGCTCAGCCTTGAAGGGGTGTACCACAAGCTGCACAGCATGAGCCCTGAACTCCACTTGACAGAGCACTGCAACGATCAAGGCCCCAAGGGATTACAGTACTGTAACATCTGAACACTAAAATTAAGGCCCCATTAGTTAACTCTGCACAATGCCTCACAAACTACTGTCCCCCCAAAGCCTATAACTATCTCACACAACACAACAAGTAGGAGGAGAAACAAGAAAAGGGGGGAAAAGGGATTGCCCTAAGCAGCTACCACCAGAACTAAGGACTGCAACAAGGTTTCAAATTGGGACTGTGACCTGACAGTCACTTTACCATAAAATGGAGACCACAATTTCCTCTGAAAGATCAAACGTATTTATTCCTCTCAGCACTGTGGTTTACACATTTTACGCTAAAAGGCAATATGCAAAAAGGTAAAAGCAATGAAGCCTGGTTTTACTTCTGTTCATCTGTTGCTTTGGGTGAAGAGGTGACCCAGTCAACACAGCTCTTAGATGAGCCTTCCACAGAGGCTGCTGGATTAGAACATCAGTTAATGATGTTAAGCTGTGTGGTTTCCACTTGTTAGGAAATGCTGGTTTCTACCAGAATACACAAAACCTAACACCACAGACCAGAAAAAGTCTCTGCAGAACCTTAATGCATTTGCAAAAACTAAAACAAATCTAAGAAAAAAAAACCAAAACAAAACCCAACCAACAAAACTTGTGTATTATTTAGTCCATTAAACTGCCAATAGGAAACAATTAAGTACTGATACTTTTGTTCCATATGTCTTTGCAAACCACAGATATTTACATGAGTTAGCAGCTCAACTAATCCAAACTAGCCAGTTTATTAGTCATTCACATTTCATGAAAGGATAGTAAATTCCAGTCTGTGTGAACAGAACTACCAGAATTAAGTTTAGGGAAAAAAATAAACAAAACCAAAACCCAACAAAATAAAAACATACCAAAACTGTTAAAAGTACTTAGAGACACTGTAATTACTTGATCTTTGTGTTTCAGGTATTGGGATTTTTTAATCATCAATATAGCCCAAATAATATACTTTATAAATTTATAATGCAATCTTTGCTAAGGAGAAGGAAAGAAAAAAAAAAGCACAAAACACCTTATCAAAAGCCCCATGTCCACTCATCTATCCGTTGGATGACGCCAGCACGCTAATCAGCAAAGCTACAAAGCCAAGTTTAAGCATTTATGCCGGTTTCCTCTCCAGAGCACAAGCAACGATCTCGGCAAACACACCGGTTAAACACCGGCTCCGCAGCCCCCCCCCCGAGCCGCCGCAGCCCCGAGGGCTGCGGACGCACCGCCCCGCTTCGCGCAGCCGCCACCAGCAGCACCCGACGCCGCGCCCACCCCCGCCGCGCTCCGCAGCCCGCCCCGGGGCGGGTGAGTGGGCTACAGGCGCGGGCAGCCCGGCAGGCGCCG
>JAOEHY010022616.1:20500-65016 GCA_025447955.1 Psilopsiagon aurifrons
CGGCCCCTCGGCCGGCCTCTCGCCGCCTGGTAACGCGGAGCGGGAGCGGGTGAGAGCGGCTATAAACGGGTCCCCGGCCTCTCCCTTCCTCACCATTGTGGTCCATGGTTCGGCGCGGGGCACTGTGGGAGCGGAAGGGCGCGGCCGGAACCAGAAGCCGCCGGGAGACGGGCGGGGGAGCGGGGGAAGGCGCGCGGTGCGCGGCTGAGGAGCGGCGCGCCCATGGCAGAGCTCTACGGACCGGGGCAGCGGCGCGGAGGGCCCCGCGAGGAGGCCGGGGAGGAATCCGCGGCGGCCCCGCGGCGGCTGCTGGGAGGGAGTCGGTAGGGCCGCTGCCCTGGGGTATAGTTCCCTGAGCTGCGGAGGGAGCCCGGGGGGCGCCGAGATGGCAACGGGGCCGACCCGGCCCTGCGGGGAAAAGGGCCTTGGCGGGCGGTGGGGCAGGCTCTGCGTGCCGGTCAGGCGCAGGTGGGTCTGCTGTGAGTCATCCTCGGGGCCTGCCCCTGCCCCGCTGGAACGGGCTCCCGGTGGAATTCGCCTGGGTGGCCTTGGGCCGCGGCAGGGAGAGGTTCGTTGGAAACAGGAGGCGTGACCCTGTGTTTCCTGGGGAAGGGCAGAATTAAGAGGGGCCGTTCTGTTGGGGAGCCGCAGCAGCGCTGCCCGCAGGCCCAGCCTGAGGGCGGTGTGATGCGGGATTCAAGAAATGGGGCAGATCTAAAAGCGCAAGGGCTCCCTGAATTGCTACTGTCCAGCCTCAAGTTTTACCATGGAAACCATATTCTTGACAGTTGGGGCTGTAGGAACATCAATGACTTGATGGAGCTGTGCACCTGAAAGTGTCACAGGATCATAATAGGATGGTGTGGGTTGGAAGGAACCTTAAAAGTTACCAAATTCCATCCCCCTGCCATGGGTAGGGATGCAAACATTAGACCAGGTTGTTCAAAGCCCCATCCAGCTTGGCCGGCAGCAGTAGAGCTCACTACCACATGAGACTACTTTATGTTACTTGTGAAAACGTGGCAGTTTGTAAGTGCTGTGCAATTCAGTGGGATACTGTCTTATCACTGAAGAAAAAAATATAAGTACAATTAAAACATAGGTTACAGGGTTTGGTGAGTGGCTCACTGAAAGTCTCTAGGACTGGGACCTCATGTCCTAACAGAGGGAATCTCCCATTATCTTTATAGCCTTAACATTTGAAAGCTACCATTTAAGCCTATTGTTTCTTGTCTTATCCCCTCAAGGCAGATAGAACAGGTTTTCTCTCTTGTCTTTGCTGTTCCTCATGACGCCCAAGAGAAGCTGACACTGATTCCCCTGATTCCCGCTTCCACACATACCCCCAATAATACAGTTTATTTCTCCATAATAATTCACAAAGAGGAGACCCTTAAAACAAATACGCAGATGCATGGAGCATGTTTTCAGTATGTACAACTTTATTTTCTAGTTAATGGATACAATTACTATTAAAACACAGGGTTTTTTGTAGGGTAAAAAACTTAAAATACATGTCCAAATTTAATACCTGACACGCAGGGAATGCTGAAAATGCATACGAAAGTATCACTTCTACTGGAACAAGATGAGCACATATAGTTGCATTACAGATGTTAGTACAAAATTGTGGAGAATTTTAGCTTCATTGCAAAACCCATTATTTTGGTATCCTTCATTTTGAAGGATACATAGATAGAAAATTAAGAAGCCAGTACCCCCAGAGCACTGTGAAAGGCATTTTAATGCCTTATGCATGTCAACTTGTAACATTCTATGTAACTGTAGGTTTTGTGTGAAATGCTGGTTTTGTGATAAATTAAGAACAAATATAACCATACCTAGAAGAAATATGGGGGCCAGGAATAAGTGCATTGAATAGTATTTTATCATAATTCCAGCTGAAATGTTGCATTTGGAAAGGAAACTGGAAGACAGTTGAATATTTAATTGCTTTTTATAAATACCTGTATGGACAAGAACTGGAGAAGGTTCAAAAAACAGTGTAAGCCCACATTCTGTCAAGTAAGAATCTACACTCAAACTTCATAGTGCAGATGTTCTCTTGTGGAAAAAATTCCACTTGCATCTTTTCCATAGTGTGTGTTCTGCACAAAAATGAGCTGAAAGCTCGCTTACCAGTCCCAGGCAGAATATTTTACTTTTCACATGGAATGTACATCCACTTTAGAAAAGCAATACAGGCTCGGAGAAACGTGTCTGGCTTTGTCCTGCTGTTTATGTCCTTGTGCACTGGCAGCAGTGCCTTATGTTCAAGCTAATTTTAGCCGGGGCCATGGCCTGGCAGGGAAGTTTTGCCAGTAGTGTGGGCAGAAGCACCAACCTCCTGCATTAGGCTGAAGAATGGAAAGGGAGAGAATGAGGACAGGCAGCGCTGAAAGCATGACCTGTCAAATAAGAACAGCTGAGCCTAAGCGTTAGTGTGAAGAGGATATAATGCTTCCATCTGAGGAGGTGCAGGTCAGCCTCGTTTGCCACTTTCTCTCCTTGCAGAGGTGCCTGCGGATGTGCAGATGGCATGTGTCTGAATACAGACCTGCATCTTTCAGGCTTAGACTGGAACGTCAGTATCCCCTCAATTCAATCCTGTATTGCATTTGAGATTAAATACTTCACTGTCTGTCATGAAGACTGAAGTTTTTTGCCTCAATTAGAGAATACAAATGTTAGTCTGGTGCTGTTACCTACTCTGTAAGATACTGCCCAACTGACAAAGTTTACTGGATTTTCTTTTTTTTTCACTGATTTTGATGAAGTTCACTCAGGTCCTTAGGACAGAATCATTTATTTAGTGCTTAGCTTTTCACCCAGGGGTCTCTGCTAACACTACTTGCAGCAAAAATCTCTCTGCAGTAGGATATAGGAAAATTTTGCTGATGTAATCAAATAAAGAGATTTAAGTATGTGAACATACTGAAACCAGTCAGCCCACATTGTGAAACTTAAAAGGGATTTTATACCTGGATGTTTCTTATACTTTTGTTACTATCTTTTCCCTCACCATGCAAGGGTTTCTGCATTTAGAAAGTACAGTGCTAAAAGAATTAAAGGTACAGTCTCTTGTCCATCAAAAAACATTTCTTCTTTATGAAAAGTAAGAACATTGGTTTCCTACATGTATTTTTTATGTAGCCCTAAAGTAAGGATTAAAGTTTTGCAGGTCAAATCCTTTATCTTTTGTAAATTATTGCACTTGTGCATTATGGACTCTGAAATGTAAAAGAACAGCAGCAGTTTAGATTATTTAAAGAAAAAATATGCTATATAAAAACATAACTATTAAACTAAATAAAATCCTCTATTCCATTTAAAAATAAACCCACAAACTTCTATACTTGGTCATGTTCTGACTTTCTGACTTGCACTCAGTAGCAGCCTGTTCTACAGATTCCATTAAGTACTTGGGGACTAAGGTTTTCCTTAATTTATGTCATGATCTGCCTCTTGATGACAGATACATAACATAACCAAAATCATCTTCTGTGTGTACTTTGTTTTAGGGATGATCATTAATAGTAGTGCATAATTTGCTACAGTAGGACTAATACAGAACTAATGAACCTGTATCCAAAGGTTACTTAATCCTATTTAAAGTTTTATAGTAGTACAGTGTCGTTTTCTGTTCGTGTAACTGTTTCACCCGTTGCCCACTTCAGTTATCAACCAACCTGCAGCAACTTAAGGAATTGCTTGGAAAACATCAAGATTTGTCAGCAGGTATGCTCACGCTAATGTTCGAGAAACCAAAGCCTTGGCCAGCTAGAATTCCTGCCCTCTCATTAGGTGTGGTACAAATACAGGACAAAAGGCTTGCCATCCAAAGATTTTGGTCTCTTCAGTTCTCCTGGGCAGACCACAAAGCAGTTTTTCATCCTGTACACGCTGATAAACAGTGTAACACATCTTCTGTCTGACTAGTCCCAAATGAGTACATCTTTTGTAATAGTCTTCTGATTTTTTCATTAATACATCATATGGGAAAGTGCTTGCTGAATCAAGGTCCAGAGTATTTCCAGGATATCATGAGCTAAAATTCAGAGTTTTCTAGAGATCTGTATCATTCACGCAAACAATCATTTTTCTTGAAGTGCAAAGATTGGTTTCATTGCAGAAAATGCTTGTATAGTACCGGCGGATAAATACTGCTGTGAGTTCACAGGTAGGACAGTACCAGGAGCCCATCTTCATGAAGCAAGTCTGCGCATAGCCTAATGAAATGGTTTTGAAAAGGTGAAAAGAAACAGGCCATAGTTAGTGCTGAGTACACGCCACTTGGAAAATGAAATGCTTGTGTGTGTGCCAACTAACAACTACCAAGTTCAGTGTGACCTCAGAGAAAGTAACTATTCTGAGGCAGCTGCCTTCTGACTTCGATCTGCTTCGGACAGTTCAGCCAGGGAGCTGCAGGTCTGAAGGTTACTAGCTCTCACCTTCAAAATGTGGCTATAAAGGAGGACAGAAACCTCTCAGAACACTTTGTCCTCGGATTGGAAGTTTTTTGCCTGGTTTCTTATTTAATGACAATGATACAAACATGTAATGAATCCTGTGAATAGAAATCAGAATTAAAGTCTCTTTGGCCTTCCATTCCCAAATGATTCTGTTACAGAATCATGGTGTCTTTCTAGCTTTTTTAGTCCTTCATTCTTTGCTGTGACTGACAGAGGAGTTGAAAGTGCTTCTCCCCATGTTAGTGATGAAAAATATTTGCATCTCTTGCAATACTCATACCAACCAAAAGAGGAGGGGGTGAATGAGGGATACCAAGTATCCCAGTCAAGTGACCAAGCCCTGATGAAGTTTGAAAGGCATTTTCTTAGGGTCCCCGTTTCTCCTCTCACCAATCTGCTTTCCAGGATGACATTTCCTTTTCCTATGTAACTTCATGCTATGGTAGAAACTACAATGCAGGGTGATGCTGAGAACCTCTCCCCAGCCACAACCTTCTCTTACCACCTTCCCTCCAGGAACCTCTACATCCTGCATATACAGCAACCTTGCTGCAGCGTTTTGCTGGAGCATCACTGAGAGAAGGATCACAACATTTCTACTGCTGGATCAGAGAGGCCAAGCACAGGGTGCTACCCATTTTAGATCAGGAATTAAGAGTTGTGTTCTGACTAGTATCACAGTAGCAGTATAGGAGGGACAGATAGTAATCATGGAATGTTCTGAGGTACTGATGCATCAGCTCAGGCAATAAAAGATCATTAAGCTCAGTCTCCCGGTTCCGAGTAAGTGGCTTGTGTTATTTTATTGGCTGTTAATTTAGCAGTAAGTGCTGTTTGCTTTTCTGTCAGCAACCTGTAAATACAAAATACTCTGCTATTGCTTTAATGGTATTGTTGCATGGTAGTTATGTTTGGTACACTGCTTTGCTGCAGCTTCCTGTAAAATGTTCAGATTGTGCAAGAAAGTGTCTGTTGTGTTAAAGGGAGGAATGAAGAGGAGAAGTTGACCATAATTTTGGACTCGGAAGCCTCAAGCCTTACCAAGACTTCTTTTAGGCACCTCACTCATGCTTGTCTATGTGTAAACCTTGGTAGGGCAAAAGTAGTCCTAAAATGACAGCTTGTGCACATATAACCTACTGTATCTCGAGACTTCTTCTGCTAAGTGCTGACATTCACATACCCAGAGAGGTTATTTATTTATGGAGAAAAAAAAAAGTGTTGAGGGCTCTGTTCATCTGTCATAGTCTCATAGCATGACTCAGTGCTACAAATAAAGGGATGAAGCCAGCAGTACTATATAAGTAATAGACACATGCAGTTCTAAAGTGCATACCTCTTCCTGAACATCAAGTTCATCATCAGGCCGGCTTGTTTCTGTGAATTCTATGGGCTGTTTAGACTCCTGCATGAGCGAAATCTGGACAGAAAGAAATTAAGAAACATGAGTTATGTGTTGCCTGTATCGTTGAAACTGATTTATTACTGCAAAGTATCTTAAAACACAGGATGCAATTAGGAAATGCACAGAGAAAGGCAGTAGGTATGAACACTAGTGTGGAACAGCTTCCATACACACTCACACCAAGCAGAATGGGACTCTTCAGCTTAGATCAGAGGTATATGAAATTATTAATAGTGTTGGGAAAGAGAGCAGGGAATGATTATTCATTGTAGCTAACAATCCAGAAATCCAACAGGCTTAAAACACAAGAAATACTTGTCATTGAACACATTTAAAATTACAGTACCCATCTCTACAGGATAGTGTCAAGCTAAAACGTGTAAAGGGATTTCAGAAGAGGTATGACAGACGCATTGATGAAAACTCCATCTGTGTCAATTAAATATAATGGCTCAAGCCTCCAGCTAAGGCAGTGCTTAAGCTGCCAGTTTTTAGAAACTAGAAAATGTGTCTTAGGATGAAGTGTTCTCCATACGCCCTCTTTCTCGTGTTCTTTTCTCTAACAAGGTTCTGGGGTTGATAAACCCTTCCTTTGATCTAGCAAAATGTTCATGTACTACAGAAGCTGTCCAATTTACTAGACTCCCACTTGTTTTTTTACTACAGCTTTATGGCTAATTTTCAGTCATGCCATGCTATAATAGAAATTGCAAGAATGAATGACAGAAGGAAGGGAAATGTACTACTGGATACCTTTTCAAATATAGGATCCTGGTTTTCACTGTATGTCATTTGATTCCTTATATAGAGCACAGCATCATGGACAGTCAAGAAGAATATGTCTTTCCTGACAGTGTCATCAAAGAAGGCACTCCGTTCCAGCTGAGATATAAGGTTGTCTGAATAAAAGAAAATCATAACAGATTAATACAATTTGAAGTAATTTAAGAAATGTCAAAATACATGGTTGCAGCTGTCAGAAATCAGAAGTACAGCCAAATAATCATACCTTTGTCTTGACTTTTACTTTCCATATTTCCTTTAAACCCCACCATTTTTTGTGTGCCACCACAGCCCATCATGTTTATCAGTGTCATAATCCACATTTTTATTAGAACAAATGCTCCCACAGACACATGTAGAGATCCTGTCTCATCCCTTATCATCATCATTTTATTCTCTGCACGAACGGTAGTAGAAGCGCTTGGATGTTTACCTTGATATGAAGCAAAGTACACCCTCACATCAATTCTCTCAAACTCCCGAATTATCTAAAAAAAAAAACAAAAAAAAAAGGAAAAAGTTTGCAACAGGGACAAAGTCTGTAAGGAGAAAATACGTACATGTATATATGCCTATATAAGTACTGTACAGGCACACAAATACATCCTTCATTGTTTCCAAGTGTCTTCATTCCAAATTATGTGTCTGTTCATGGTAAATAAGGAACTGCTATACTTTGCTTAAAGATCAGAGGTTAAGTTGCTGAAGTTTCCTATTTTTAACTATGTAAGTGGAACTATCCATTTTACACATACATATATTACTGCCTATTAAGGTTCTCATTCCGTTTTCATAATATGAATAATGTAAGAACCATGTGGGCCTGAGCAAGTTTTATTTCCCCCCGTATATGTGATATGATACAATTTCATTGGCACATGCAAATTTGTCTGCACTGATTTTTCCCTCCTGCAATGTGCCAGATGGACCTATTCTTGGATGAAAAAGATGCATATGGAAAGAGTCATGTCTGTGGACCCCATATCTCATTTGTCTCAAAAGCTGGAACTGAATCTAAACTAGGCAGAAGGCTGAAGCAAGGCACACAGCATTCTTATATTTCAGGTAGTTAAAAGGTGGGACACTGGATTCTGCCCCTAGCTCCTTGGTGGCAGGGCAGTCTCTTAGAACAGTGTTTTCAGAGGTGATTGCATATGCCATCCCCTTTTGTTCATTGATAAACTAGAGTCTTGGTAATCTAAGGTCTGGTCTATAGATAGGTTAAGCAGTCCCAATTGCAAAATCAAGTTAGTGAAAACATCCAATCTGAACATACAAAGTATCACAAAAGACTAAAGACTGAACATTCTGGTCCTGCATACTTGCAACAGGACACCAAAAAATACTGGAAATACTTGGCCTTAATCTTATTTACCTTATTTACCCTTCCCTAAACTAGGAACATTATCTCCTTACATAGGGTGATGTTTGAAGATGAATTGACGAATGTTGATGATGTGCACTGATATTAGCCACAGAAAACCCTATAAAGAAATGAATCATTCTTCCTTCATAATTTAAATAATATTGAATAAATAAATAAATCTTGTGGCTACAGACCAAAAAGTGATGGTAGGATGAAATATTTACTACCTCTGTGTTGAGTGAGCATCATCCTGTGCCCAGCTTAAAGCAGGAGGCATGTGGAAAGAAAATAAATCACTAAAATATTTCATAACATGCATACAAGGACCACATTTTGCAGTTCTAATTTTAGAGTACTCGACTATGCAACCTTCATATTGTTCTTTTAACGCATTTTAATTTTTTCCCCATGTAAAATAGGCACACAGCAATACTCTGTATCTTGCTGTATGAGTTTTGAAGGTATTTGTCAACAACAGACTTCTAAAACCCCAGAAATTAACTTCAGCTCTTGATTTACATACTAATGACTAGTTTCATTTTCATGGAACCCCAGAAAAAAAAGCTGCCCTTACCGTTTTTATTGATCTCACAGCCACAATATCCAAGAAGGTTACTGCTCCAAAATCAAGAATGAGACTGTGGATGGGCACCTTGGGGATGTTTACTTTGACTGGGAGTTCCGAATTCCAGTCCACCTGGATCTCTACTTCTTTGGTGGGAACTTGAAGATCATGGTTGTCTTCAGGTTCCTCATCAGTCTCAAAAGCTTCATTGTTAACACCAGGCTCGCTGATGATGCCATTCTAACACACAGACAGTATATGGAATAGAGTATTTAAAGATGGAAAAGGTTTTGGAGTTACAAGAAATACTTCCCTGTGATACCTTCTATTTCAGGAATGAACAAGGTGGACATTTATGACCAGTACCTCCTGCTTCCGACCCCTGGTAATGTGGTTAGCATAACTATCACCACTTTATAAGGCATGCAGCCATTCCCTGTGACTAAACAGGTCACGTATTCATCCTTCCACTCATTCTCAACCATAAAGGTCCTGTGAACCAAGTAAACAAACCAAACAGATTTCTTCTTTTCCTTCCTACCAGCCTCAAGATTGCTGGCCACCGATGCTGAAAGGACTCCCTTTCCAGCCTTGAAGGTCCCAGGCACCCAGCAGACCAGGTGTTGATGGGGTCATCAAGGAACAGGGAAGTGCAACAGTGCACAAGGGACTCTATAAAATCAAGCAGTTTCAAGTCCCAGGTGGGGAATTCAGATAGGAACTGCTGCTGGAGAGTGAAACCTGTGATACCACTAGTGGCTGCTGCTTTTAAGGAGGATATGGAAGGCTATGTCTACCAGCCAACTGATACAGCTTACCTGTGCATCAAAAGCTGGATAACAGGAGCATGTGCCCATGAAAAAGACAGCTTTTTTACTGCACAAAGATAATCTGAGGTGGTGAGGGGTAGCGGTAAGATCAGGTAAGAGGTAAGATCTTGCTTCCACTCCTGTGAACACTATGACTGTCAGAGCTGTCTGGATCTGTGGGGTCTTTGGCAATAGGTGTCCTGCTCTGCTAAGTCTTCTGCAGTCCCAGACTTCCTACCGTAGTAGTAAGTCACACTTTTCTATCTTTATTTTAGAGATGAGTATAGAGGAACTCATAATTAAGGCTCAAGTTAATAAGCTGTAACAGTAATCCTTTGAGAAATAATAGAAACTAAAAAAAAACAGTTTACCTTGGTAGCCTTTAATTTCCCCTTCTTGATTAGCTTTTGTATCTTCCTCAGTGCTTTGAGTCTCTTATTATATACCTTGACTGCATCAAATCCCACCTACAGAAAAAGGATCAGAATTTTTTAACTTTACCTAGATAAAATTCTGAGGAAATCCCCAAGACAGTTAAGAAGCATCCAAATCCATCACATTATCACTTACTGTGGATTTGAGGCTGCTTTTCAGTCCATCAATGTTAGCATAAAAAATTGGACTTGAGAACTTGAGAATCTTCACACCTTCTGGTTCTATAACCTGATGCCAAAGAATGTAAGGTTAAGCAGCAACAACCATATTTTGGCTAATAAGAAGCAGTTTAACTGCTTCAAAAATTCAACTACATATCTAATTCACAAAATAGTGGCATATCTTTACTGATAATTTGGGTGATGTAGCTTTTAGAAGCTTACAGCTCCAGCATGCAATACAGACCAAACATCTGGATCTAGAATTCAGTCCTGAAACTTGTTCTCTTTGAGCACTCCACTTCCAAGTTCAATTTGTCCACAGTACACATAACTGTCTTCAATGGCTTGTAGACTGAATGGAAACAACTCAGCAATGACTTACGTTTTTGTAGTCCTTGACCTTCTTGTAGATGTCTGTGCCAGGAATGTTTCCAAAGCCACCCCATGAAGGACTAACAGAAACAAAAAGAAAAGACAGTGAAGGTAAACTTCATGCTTAGGCATTCACAGAATTGAATGGCTTGCTACATACAAACTATCATAGACTCTTTGTAGTCCGCTGCCTTCTGTCAAACTAAGTCTCATTGCAAAAGTGTTGTATCTGTTTTGTGCCACTGTGTCTTTTTCCGATTTGTAGTGAATGGTCCTTTTCAAAGACAAGGTACCATGGTCCCAGCCTACTTGCTGCACCATTTTTATGTAGAGCTGAATGAAGATCTTGCTCCATTTGTTTGCCAAACCAGAAAAACCTTTTAAAAGCAGATTAGTTTGGTTTGAATTGAAAAAACTTTATTTTTTCCCTGAAAAAACGGATCCTTTTTTTTTTTTTGTTTCAAATCAACTGCACCAATGCATTTACATGCTTTTCACATTGCTTACAACTTTTTGTCCAGCCCTTTTTATTTTTACTTTCATTGATAACAAATCAAAATATTTTGCAGTCACCATACATTATTTTTAACAGCTGAAGCAAATCATTTTGAGGTTTGTAAAGCCTCACCTTCCTTTTAATGTTAATTTCACATATCTGTGTTGAATTTGGGAATTTTTTGGGTTTTGAGGCTCTTCAAATTCCATTTTTTATAATCCACTATCATGTGGCAACTCTTGCAAGGCTTTATTATGGTATTGCTAGTAACCATACTCTCTGGACTGAAGGAGTTATACTGTATTTTCAGAAAAAAGATCAATGAAAAGTAACAGGATGGCCAAATAAGATTCTGCAAAGCCATCTTTTCTCACCATTCCACTACCATACGTTCTTTGAGCAGCAACACATCAGCCACAAGAACAATATTTTCTCATATTCTCATGCTTTCTCCTCCTTTCACAGACATACACTCAGTATCGTATAAGCAGTAAGTGAAAAAGTTATTGGTATATGCAACATACTGTTCTAGTATTACATACTAAGAGTTACTCTCATGATGAATTAATTACAGAAGCCCTTCATACATCTTTTTGTATTTGATCTGGAATATCCCTATACCTTTCTAGAACTCAATTATGTGGGTGCATAAATAACATATGGCTAAGTACCACAAAAGTACCCACCATGATACAGAATAAATAATGATAAAATAATGTAGCTTCTCTTTTATCAGTGTAATTAAGTGATGACACACAGGCAGTGTTGTATTCTAAAGAACAGATTTTATCCATTTCTCAATTTCTGTAAGCCCAAGCAGATTTTCTGCCACAAATCATCTTGCTTTTCAGCATATTGTCTTCTTTTTTCATGGTATAACAACAACACTTATTTCTGATCCTATGTTACTTACAACTGAACTCTCAGCACGACTGTCAGCAATCCAAACAAAAGGCCAGCAAGTAATCCCAAATCAAGTCCCAGAATGATGGATGCTACACATGTAAAAACCCAGATTACCTGGAGAGGAAATAACAAATGTAAAGTCTCTTAATTATGATATATAACTCCTTGCCACACTGAAGAATCACTAGACCAGACAATATGAGTAGCAGAAAAATGTAACTATGGAGACGATCATAACACACTGGCAACTAGCTGACTTCCATACAAGAGAATTCTCAACATTCTCAAGAACCCAGTTACTTCAGTGAAATGAAAGGAGATGCAGGTAACCATTGTATTTTCTTCTTTTTAATGGTGGCAGTCTTTGTTAATCCTTCATTAGAAATGGGAAAAAATTTACTTTCCCGAGATGTAAGATACTGTAAGATGCCCCATCTGCAGACACATAGAGAGAGAAGGGAGCTCCTCAGTGGTATCTGAGAATCAGAACTGTTGCAAAAAGGGGTATTTCATGTTAACAGGTTGATGGCACTCTCTAAAGTCTCCACTGAATATTCAGGCAGAACATCTGAAGTGGGCTCCTCAGTTCCTTCCTACGTCACTGCCCAGGCAGAATACCCAGTGGACCCAATCTTTCAGAAAGCTGAGTGCCTGCACTTCGCACTGCATTCAATAGGGTCTTTCACCTATGAAGGAATCTACTAAATGATTGGCTAAAACTGTTCAGATCTACCTAAAACAGGTACTGCCCAGTGACTGTAAAACCAAGCATAGTAAGGACTGCATGGAGAAATTACTTTCCATGCAATCTTTTCCTGCCCTAACAGCCACACTCAAAGTCTATTCCATAGAAAACACAGTAGGATGTGAGTAGAATGGTTTTTAAGAAAAGCCTGTTTATATATCCCGCAGCATGCCAAATGAATCCACATTCCAGCTTGGATTAGTCTTGCTACAACAAGAAAGCATATTTTCTGAGGACTACCTGAGATTATCCAGGCAAATGGGATGCTAATGTGGTAACAACAGAAATATATGTACATGAATTAAGAAAAGGTCAACTTTTCTGACCCATTTAAACTGAGCAAAAGATAAAAACAGAATGGTAAAGGTGTCAACAGGCAATCTTCATTGTGATTTCCAAGCCATATCAACACAAGAGTGCTATAAACTATGGTAATTGCTATGAAATAGTCATCACTGCACAGAAATACCCTGATTAGAACCCTTACTGTGAGGTGTAAGGAATAAAAAAGATAAGCAGAATATTATGTAAAACTCTCTAAACTGAGGAATTTTCACTTGATGTTATCTCTACACAAATTCTGTGTATGTAGTAGTAAAGAGAATTTTGGGTGGTATTGAAAGGCAAAAAGAAAACCAGACAACATTCAGGAAAAAAGGAAAAAAAATAGGTTACTTACAGCATCCACTTTATTCTGTCTCCACAGACGAGGAACATCAAACACCTGCATGAACATTCCTTTCAAGTTAGCTATGACTACAGCTGCCAACACTGACTGTGAGGAAAAAATGATGAAAAAGTGTCATTCAGAAGCAGAGATGCATATTAAGATAGCGCTCAACACTGTAAACCAGAGCCTTGTCTGGTATCAGTCACCATAGTTTAAACAGGACTATTAATCCTGCCCATCAAAGTTGAGCATTTGGGTGCCTGATCAGTGCTATTGGCTGTGCTGCAGAGGACAATTACGGTACCTTTTGTAAGGGCTCTAGCAATTTCCCCAGGGCAACAATGGCAATCAAAACAATCCCAGCTGAGATTATACCAGCAACCTGTGAGGAACAGAGTGTTTATAGGAAATGAATTTATTAAGACTCTATCTTGTGTTTCTAGGATTACAGAGGAAAATGCACAACTAGTTTCACTTTACACCTCTTTAGGAACAAGGAGACCTGCCAAATTGCCATTGTGCTTAGGCACACATGGGCCATCATTACACACTTCAGCTAACACAGAGAGAATTCAATTAAGCAGGTAGAATAAACAACTGCATGCAAGGTAGTAGCTCTTGGAAGTGTTGCACTGCAGAGACAAATGAAAGGAGCAGAGTCCGTGTGTCCGCCAGAAAAGGGCCTGCTGGATAACGTGTTGCTCTCCTCTGTTAAAGAATGCAAAGCTGTAGTACTGTAAACCAGCATAGCTTACTCAACATGAGAAAGATAGCACATGAATGGCAAATAGCAGGGCTGCTCAGGCCAGCACATGGGAGCTTAAATGTCTCATAGGCAGCTGTGAGAGGACTTCCTCCCTCATCCTGAATTCCTACTGTGACAAATTCAGTCCCTTAATTGGGAATGAAATTCCTGGGAATTAAGCTGGAAGCATTTCTGACCCCTAATGTAATTCATGCCATGTAAAACTTGATTGCCCTCTTCTGGCAGGGTTACAAAAATTATTCACTGCCAGAGCACAAGCAGCTAGCTAAGATACCTGTGGCTTTCCAAGTGCCAGCAATGCGGTCAGTTTAGGACTACTTTCTACCCAATGTGAAAGCTGTGCCTTATACAAGATTAAATTTACCTGTGCTCAGTACCAGTAAGAAGAGGTCATTACCTGAGTCTTTCCACCTGTACTTTCCTGGACTGCAGTCCGTGAAAGAGCAGTAGTTGCAACAAAACAAGAAAAGGCACCTGAAAAAATGTTGCTGATCCCGAAGGCAATAAATTCCTGAAAGATAATTGGATGATGCTGTAAATACAGATGCCTGAAGACAATTCTGCAATGGAGAATGACAGTATTTTTCAGTTTATAATGTAGAGAGCATAATAATGTTGAGAAGAGTATGGATTAGTAATAGCTGTTAAATGTTTACACAAATTCCTCTTGTGCCAGTGTAACCACCTGTATTTGGGAACCAATACAATGAAGTTGATTGATAGACTGTCCCTGGAATGCATGTACTCATCTCAGTGTAAAGACATTTAAAGTTTACTTCCATCAATGTCATCCAACCTAACATTTCTAACAATTACACTGGTATAACTGCATCAAGAAATGGGACTTGCATAAATTTAACTCCCAAGCATCATCAGCTAAACAAATAATTTTAATTAGTGCAAAAGTCTGAGTTTAGACAAGCCTTTCATTAATGCAAAGCATTGTATTATTAGTAGAACTAATCAGGAACTTTGCAATAGAACAGTTTCACTGAAAACATCTAGGTTATTGAGCCAGAAGTTTTTCACTCTGAACACCCCAATGAACTCACGCTGAGTCCCAGGCAGCGTTCTCATAGATTTGCCCCAGGGTCACAGATGCTGGCATCTACTGATGCTGGTTGTTGTGCACAAGTGACGAGGACCCTGGGGCCTTTATGTCCTGGGATCTGGGCCATTCCTCTGCTGGGAAATGAGGCATTTAAGGGCTGCCTGCAACCCCATATGATTGACAGAAACATTGTTTTCACCAAGCCAACAGAGTCACAAGAGCTTTTCACTCACTGCAAATTTTTAAACATACAATTTAAGATTTGGTTTTTGCTTTCTCCCTTCTTTGCTCCAAAATGAAATTTCCTGTAAGCTTTTCATTAAGCTCCAACAAGAGCAGGATTTTGAAGTTATATTCTTTAACAGAAGGACCTATTCCTGTGTGAACAGCTGTGCTCTGCAAGAAAATGCTGTAAGTATTGTTCTTAGTGTTCTTAGATCTTAATGGTCTATGCATATATGAAGACAAAATAAACACTGGCAGACAATAGTATTGACCTGTCCTTCAAAATTATTTCACTACCTGCTGCTGTGATTTTATTTTAACTTCTCCTATTCAAGTAAACTATTTGTCCATCATTCATGTCTACGTTTAACCTTTGTTATGTGCAAAATTAATAGTAGAGTATTGAAAGGAAGTCACCTTGCTTTTATAGACAGTAATTCTACTACTACAATATTTGATTAATATCTTCGAAGCACATCAGTGCTGGCAGAACAGCATACTCCTCAAAAGAACAGCATAAACAGCAGTTCCAGCAACATGTGTTACTCATTCAGATTTATTAAACTGAAAGTCAATGGATTTTAGGCAACTTTAATTCAAAGTGTTACCAGATATGAACTTTGTGTACTGTAAAGTGACCATCATGTTCAGAAGTATATTTTGTTACATACTGCAAAAGTGTTTCCAAAATCAATCTTTTTGTAATCCATTAGTACTAAAATAAAGGACACATTAAACAAAGTACTCAGCTGATCTATTTATTGTAGTGAGCGCATTTTCTCATCTGTTCAAATGATAAAAATTAGCATAAATGCAGGACAAGGAAGCTTTCTGACATTTTCACTCCCACACCCATGGGCAAGTCACATAACCCCTGGTGAAGACACTGAACAACTGCAGGAATCCTCTAGGAGCTTGTGAATGCACAGCTCGTGATGTTCTAGACTTGAGAAACCAATGATTAAAGCAATTCAGTCATTTGGTGCAGACATTTATTGAAGGGTGTTGATATGCCATTAAGCATTTACTTCTGTGAAGCTGCAGGACTGAGCTATACAGGTAAGTACATTTATGCTGATGCAACTGGTGTCATGCTGAGAAGCACAACAATTTATTCTGTTGGGATAAAATCATGCCCTAACTGAAAAGATCAACTGATACAAAACCTTCACAGAGCCTAAGCCTAAATAAAGGTGTCCAGAGGAACTTCTTAACGTTGCCTCTCATTCCCAGGAGCACACCTCAAAATATGCCTTATAAGTGGAAATGGAAAGCAGGTTGCTAAAGCTGGCCATGTCAACTTGACATCACCAGAAAATCCCCCATGCTGTGCTTAGCTTTAATTACCTTTTCAGAGCTACTGGAGTCACTAAGGCAATACAAAAGGAATTAATTTCATTAAAAGCCCACACTTAAGATAGAGCACATCTAGCGCATCTCTATGCGGTAAATTTGTCAGGTAATATATGGCCATTTCAGCTTTTTTTTCCCCAATAGTTGAAAGAATTTCTCCTGCCAGATTTCAGCTTTAGTCTGGAAAATGTGTGTGGATGATGTTTCTTTCATTTGGCTACATGAAACAGAACTTACATTCACTATGTCTATAAACTCTTTTGGTTATACATACCTGGTTTCCATCAATAGCATAGTCATACTTGGTTGCATATACTTTCCCAACAGATACGGCAATAGCATAAGCAACAATAGCAATGGAAAAGGAGGCTGCTATCATCTGAGAAAACAGGCTGACATCTGGAGGTTCAGGAGGCAAAAATCTAGCATTTAGAAAATATATTAGTGTTATCATCTTTGACCAAATTCTGTTCTTACTAGAACTGTCAAGGAGTTTGAGGCAGAGGCATACAGGTTGCTTATAATATGAAGTGTAATGTTTCAAGTTAATAAAAAGGTGGAAACAGCCCATTGACATACAGAACACGCTTATCTAGCTCTCCCAAATCCTGATGCTATTAATCAGCAACAAAGCTCTCATTGTTCTCAGCATGACTGAGATTTGGCCTTATGATAGCAAAGTGAAAAAGTACATTTTTTGAAGCATTGAATAAAGGATGTATTGAATAGTATGATGAATTACATAAATATGTTAATGACACTTCATACTATTGTTAACATACTTCTTCAGAAGATCTCAAAAACATTTTATCCCCTACTGTGTTTCCTCAAATGTTCATTAATCAAGCCCTGAATACCAAATGGAATGCGAAGGTTACTACTGTGAAGTGCTCTGAATCTTTCAAGTGAAATTCTCTACCAGTGCAATCCTCAGCATCCTTGCTCTTACGACTACGGAAGTAACAAGGTTGATTGGGATAATATTAGTGGCATGAATATGAACCACAGTGGGAGGGATAACTTGGGTCTACAGAAACTATATCTATGCAGAATTCCATTAGTAAAAATCCTATTTTTTTCCCTTTTATTTTTTTTTACATTTTCCCATAGTCATACATTCACCTTTATGAAGCAATTAATTCCCAGATGAACTTCATGAATCTGGTAGACATTCCTAAGCCCATTTTACAAATGAAGGAAAGCTAGGCAACATATTTGGGTGGCACACTCGACAGAGCCAGAAGTAAAACTCAGGAAACCTCCAGCTCTGAGTTCTAAACTCAGGTTACAGCTCTTAATTTCTCTTTTACATCTTTCCTCTTACCACTGTCATTTTTAGCCACTTAAAATATTACCTATTTCCCAGAAAACAAAGGCACTCACCCTCTTGGAATGCTCTTAACAATGCCTGCGTTGTATTTTTTTTCGAAGTCAGCAGCATATGAAATGCCAGTGGCTACTATTGTCTGTAATAAAACAAAAAGAGTTTCAAAACTTAAAAAGGATCTCATCTTCCTGCAGCCAGCCCCACCTATTTTATCTGTTATCAGGTTTTGTTACGCTCTTTCGCTTACCACAATAACTTCTATTGGTATGGGTACAGGTATCTTGTGTTTGAACCGATCGTTTATTTCTTTAACTACCATGCAGATAACAATGGTGAGGAGTCCAGCAATAAGATCTGCAATATTGGTGGTCCCAATTTTTTCAAATGTTTCAAGAAGAGTCTGAAAAATAAAAATGACAACATAAAAGTTCCCATGTCCCCTTTAAGGATGTGAAAATGCTCATTAAAAGATCCAAGATGCATGGGGGTTTGGAGGAGGCTGAGTTACTGGCTCATTCAGGAGAGTAACCCTCTCCTGAAGGATAGGCTGAGATATCCTCTCTTGACATACTGTCAAGGTGCCACAGAATCATTGAATGGATTTAATGGTGAATTTATCTGAAAAAGCTTAAGTACAAGAAACATCCACACAGGGGGCTTCTGCTCGCTGATTTTTAGGAAACCAATACTAAGTAAAGTCCCTACCTGTCTTTTATTACCTCTACACCTTCTTGGAGCAAGGAAGGGAAGACCTATAGGTTCTTCAGTTTGTCCAAGGGAGCAAGGGAGATCTTAATTTCTTCACTCAAAAGACAGCTAGCAGACGCATGGCCAAAACTCTAGTTCACTACGTACCTAGTACATACAGTCTGCCGATTACATGTTTCCTATTTCCACTGCTGACATACAGAGAATGAGTGTGAATATGTGGGTCCTGCCGGGCTGTGGAGAATCCTACGCTTGAGAAAAGCAGTCACTAATCCTCAACTTAGGGTATATTAACCCTCTAAGCAGAGTTCAGTCCCACGCTGGAGGACTCTCACAACTGGGCTGCTATAGGCAGCTCCCTTCTGTATCCTTGCTGTGCCCTTGCTTGGTCCTATTGTTTATTGCAAGTAAGTGTGCAGAGAAAACATGAAGTGCTCATTACAGAAAAACTACAAATACTCCTCTTTCATCCTCCTAAGCATCAGTGTAATTCCCACTTGACCATCTCCAAGAGAATTTAATCATTCCATGCACGGTGAAACAGCTTTAACAAAATGATCTGGTAGAAAATAGGTTAGAAATAGATTTCTTGCATCCTGGTTAGCTCCCCAAATACTGAACTGTCAGTTTAAAAGCAAGGGGAGGATTGCAGCAGCAGTACCACTGCTACCACACTTTGATGTTGAAATAAAACATCTAAGTGTTTAATCAGTGATGTTTTCTAAGCTAAAGAAGCCTTCCTGAAACACTGATTCAGATGCCTTTCATCGTGTGACTGAAGCCACTTCTTGCCCATTGCACTGCTTACTGTGACTCCCATTCTCACTGACCATCATTTGTGCTGCCTCTGCTCACATGGGAACAGTAATTTCCTCACTTGGGGTTGTGGATTCTGCTAGTGTTGGATGCTTAGTGTTGCAGTTTGTTAAACACCACTCCTGAAGCAAGTCCAGAACTGGCTGAAGCTGGCGCAGCAAGTCACTGGTTGAGCACACCAGAAATCACAATTTCTTTGCTCTACACACTTCTGCAAACACACTGAAGGCTTACCTGTAAGAACTCAGAAGCTGTGAGCTTTAACCTAAAAAGTCAGCATTCCACTCAGGCTTGAGGGAGCTGGAAGAACCATGTCATTCCTTTTCAAAAATACTTTCTACTAAATGTATCACCCTTCAATAAATATAAAAAATAGAGACAGAAAAGCCTGCTGGATTAACAAGTCCATCACCCTGACAGGTCCGCTGTAAAGTCTGCTAGAACTTTGTCTCATCTGATTTTCCTTGTTTTGAAGGAAAAAGTTTTCATTAATTCTGAAAAGGCCAGTAACATACTACTTCCTCCCGCCCAAATTATCCACCATTTTTTTCCCTAAATTTTGCTGTTTGCAGTTCTAGTCATTCTAACATTGCTAATCTAGATGTCTAATGTATTTTTTTGCTGGTGTGGCTGCCTGAACAGGCACATAAAATCTGTAAATACATTTTTTCACGTAGAACAACCTCTTTCAGAAATCTGTAATTCTGATATGAAGTGCTATGGAAGATCTAAAATACCATGACCCTGGATAGTTTCATGCTGAAGTCAGTGATAAACTCTCAGTCATTTTTCCAGGGAAGGAAACTATTCCGGACCTCCAGGAATTCAGTAGTTCTGTAATCCAGCCAAGACATTTCTCCATTTGATCATTTTCTCTAAGATCAATAAATGAAGTTGTGACAGCATTTAGTCTCACCTTAACTAACCAGTAGGTACCTGGCTGCAGAGTGGGAATCCACATCCTTCTTTAGGTATTCATGAATATGGCTACAGTGTGGAATGGAAAACGATGCCCTTTACCAGAATGACCTGCTGGTTTAAGAGTAAAGAGGCTTGGGACCAATCAGCTTTGGGAGATGACCTGACAGTGTTAAGAAATGTTGGAATATCCTCCACAATAAGACAGAAAGAAGGGGTGGGACACAAAGTAGTCTCCAGAAGTGACAACCTAGGGAAGAAGAACTGTTTTGCTGGATAATTACATTTAAACTTCATGTGAAAACCTGCTCTTTCTGAAAAAAAAACTTCAAGATGACAGCTGACTTTCTGTCTGGGAAATACCAAAAGCAGCTACTTAGAGCTGCACAGCTATAAATGAACAGTAGCAGATCTTCATGACAGTGAGAAATAAGGGAATACCCTATACTTACCGCCATATACATGGACCATTCCTGTATGAAATGGATGCAGAAGATAATCATGTAAAAATTCTGACATAAAACCAAAACAGATTAGTAGGACATACTTACATATATTATGGAAAGGACACCGTTATAGTTTTTTGTTGAAACATTTAGGACTATTTTCAATTGTGACACAAACACTTGAAAAGCCGCTGCAGTTGTGAATCCCCCAACGAGTGGATCTGCAAGGTACCTCACAATGAAACCAATCTGAAGGACTCCAAATATTACCTGGAAAAATCATGAAGAATAACAGCTTGCTAAACAATAAAAAGGGACACTTTTATTTGGTGATTTCTTATGCTTTGTTCTTTTGTTTTTGTTGATAGAGAGTCTAAGGACCACATTCCTCCATTGCCACCTAATGTAGCTTAATATTGTGCATCCGAGGAAATAAAGGAGACCTGAAGAAACATGTGAGCAGCTGCTCCAGGATACACACCATTAGTGCTTAGTTTCATGCAGGTCTCTTGGTCTGCAATCTGCTGCCACAGACTCTGCCCAAGATAAGAAGAACAATCCCCCAAAAGCTCTTCAGAGTTTGAGATTACTTTTCTTCATTTGAGTATTACTACAGGAAAATGTCTTACTGCCCTAGTACATATTTGCATGATGTGTTTTCCCATTAAAATTAAAGCAGTGTCAACCTTGTGTCCTCAAGCCTGTATTTTACCTGTAAAATTCCAACCAGAAATGTGAGTGTACTAGCAATCAGCACTCTCTGCGCATCTCGGGATTCAGTGTCTATCAGTGTCCCAGTAACATTAGTCCCTGTAGCATTACTGCTGTCTATGAGAAAATTATCATCAGGGGCCATGCTCAATACAACAGATCCCACCATCAAACTGACTACAGGGAATGGACCTGTAATGACAAACAGAACACACTGAAGTTTAATATGATAAAAAAAAGCATTTATCAGACTAGACAAGTAAACTCTAAATCAGAAAATCCATACAATATTTTAATTGGGGTACATTAGTAGTATTAAGGAGCCAGGAGCCACAGGCGCTGCAAACATGACAGGAGGATACAGATCCTTCCTTGAATAACTTACATTATTCATACAGGTGCAGTGTCATGCTTTGCTTAAGCCAACTTAGGTCTGTACCAAGGCCAAAAGGGCAGCGTGTTCCAACCATCTCCCTTGCATCAGCACCGCAAACAGACAAAACAGACCAGTGATCCAGCTACAAGCAAGTTACTTATTTTTTCTTTCTTTTTTTTGTCTTTGTGGTTTTTTTTTAACATGGTTAGTTTTCAGTCAGGAATCCAAACACCACAGTGGTGGCAGGAACAAGCAGCAAGGGGTAGAACCACATCTTTTGGCAGTAGTGTGGTATTACATTGGCTAAAGATGACTGAAACTAAACTTAAGGCAAGATACAGAGAGAGTAAGTGATCCTTGTGTCAACAACGTGCAATCTAAAAGTACTCCTATTTGTTTTAGTTATTTACTAAAATTATACAGAAAAGGAAAATGTCATGAAAGGTCTTAAGAAAGATAAATTTATTCTACAGATACCTTAGGGGAGACTTCATGAATAAGAGTATTGAAAAAAAGCATAGATGAGCATTTGATAATCTAGAAAGTAGTAATATCAACTTAAGTGGACGTGACTGCTCAGACCTGGATAGAAAATGTGAGCTGGTAGGTAGGGTAGGAAGAAGCTAAGAAAGTGGAGAAAGGATACAGAAATATTTGATGCAGCACAGAATAAAGTTGATGAAAACCATAGTATCATGCTGAAGCTTTGGGAGATGAAAACAATCTATTCTTAGTGGATGTGAACAAGGAAAGACTCTATTTTATTAAAATGAAGAAAAAGAAACTTCAGTGATCAAGCTGCAACATGAATTTTAAATGTGAGAAACATTTCAGGAAACAACCCCATCTTTTAAAGGAAGTATTCAGAAGAATCAACAAGGTTTACCCATAGCCTTGGTGTGAGGATCTAGAGCGAGGCTGGAGTGGACACACAGGTTCTGGGTCTCCGCGACAGGCAAGAAGATGACATTGTCCACAGTGATCAAAAAAGGATGCAGCAAGGAAGGCTTGTAGAGAAGACTAAAAGAGCTGTTTTAGCCATCTTGAGCTTTAGCTAATAGACAAAATGTCTATTCACACTGCCTACTGCGGCCTTGATCTTGTAATATCTTGCAGAGTATAGCCAAAGACAAGATTTAAACTTCAGCATAAATGCAAGCAAAAAGCATGCAGGGGCACAATGGAAATTAGCTATTACACATGACTGCCTGGACAGAAGAACTAAGTCCCCCAAACACACCAATATTGATATTCAGCGCAGCCAATTCAGTTCAGAAAGTAGTTTTCTTGTATGAAATATGAATGTTCACAGTAAGGATTAACATTTTGTAACAGATAATTCACTGTAACTTGAACACATGCAGTTACCAACTGAGATGTGCCTTGATGTTCCCAGGAAAAAGTATGTCAGGATGGGAAAAAAGGCAGAATAGAGACCATATCCAACAGGAACTGCAACCAGCAAAGCATATGCCAAACCTGAAATGACAGACCATCAGAATGTCAGACTTAAAATCTCTCAACAAACTACTACCTTGTCTAGAACAGACTTTCAGAAAGGTTCACTCCTTTTGTCCAGATGCAATTTAGGATATGTTTTGTCTGTAAATCAGTTGCAGGCACATATGTGAGTATCAATATGTGACTGCAAGTGACTGTATATCTCACACTGGTAGTTGAATGAGTTATTACTGAAAGATGTTCCTGTATCTGTATAGGGAGCTCAAAACATAGGCTCAGGTATGAAGTGTAAGTGGGTGATCAGTGTAGCAAGAGTGAATGATCTGCCCCTAGAGAGAAAAGAGGGATGAGTGAAGTGTCCTAGTTATAGACAGAAATTTCAAGCACAGGCTCTGGATTACTGCAGCACAAATATGCTTCAGCGTGTTCACCCCTTCTGAAAATCAGGCTGCTCTTTTTTCCTCTCAGTATCAGCTTATAAACTTAAATACCAAAAGTAAATCACACAAATTTGACAGTTTTGATCCTTATCGTCGTCTTCCTTTGTACAGCTGCTCAAGCTCTCAAATCCAACAAGGAAAAACCAAGTTGCTTTCAGTATCATACCCTGGTTAGCTCCCACAGCAGAGTAGTGTTCTGCCTCAAAGATGCTGCAAAAACCATCAGAGTTCAAAACAATTTAAGTCCTGGTCATACTACTGTGACTGTTGGGAGGACTACAAGCAACACACAGTTGCTGGGAGTTAGGGACTTCAGGGACCTCAAAATGCCAGAAGCCTCCTTTTTTGGCAAACACTTTGGCCAATTTTCCCCATACTGCACCATTTGGAATGTCAGATTTTTTTACGTAATACAGCTAGATTCAGATTTGTACTAATTTGGTTTTTTAATCATTATTGATACATAGGTGGGAGACTAAACACTGTATTTTTTTCAGCAATCAGTTTTGTAAGTGGAATCTAATTGTGAGGCAATCAGGCCCAGCGTAAAAAAAAAAACAAATGAGGGGGCTACAGTAAGAGCATAACAGCTGTTAGAAGCCATATGAAAAACCAATGTATTCCAGTCCATTTTAAAAATGCAGGGGACTCCTGTAACTGAGGCACTACCTTCAGCAGAGATATTCCATGTCCGACACAGACTCTCTACAAGTCTGAACAAATCACTTTCTTATTCCTCAGGTCACCCTCTGCCTGGAGCAGAAGTTGGTAAAGCTTTTTTACTTCGCCAGTCTGTGCCTTCCTAGCATGCTCCAAGGGAACAGACAGCAGGGAATACTTGTGGCTAATTGGGAATGAGTAACATTCTTTGTTCCCAATATGAAGCTTTGCGCCCTTCTGCAAGCACTTGATTTTCATTGAGGGAAAATGTGGGGTTGACAAGCAGCTTAACCTCCCCCAGTCCTGAAAAAGGATGAAAATAGTGTAAGAACACTACTGGGATGAAAGAAATGAATGTGCTGGATCACATCAGGCTTATAGCTCGTCTTGTCTTTGACAGTGGACCTTAGCAGCTGCCCCAGACAAAATGGCTCTGCCCTTTAGGAGTTCTTTAACTAGCTTATTTTATTTATGCTGATTTCTCCCACTTTTCTGTTTGCTCATCCACCAAATTCTTTCCTAATAAATAGAATAAGGAAATAAAGAAAACTTACTATTGCAGGACATGTGCTGTAACTATTCATCAAAGTTATACATTTTTTAGTGTCAATACCACCTCCTTGAGGGCTGTTTTCTGCAGATACCTGAGCAACCTTATGGGCCAGATTTTAAAGGAGAGTGGATATCAAGGTTGAGCCAAAAAGCAGATTTCTGTAGGCAGCTGCAGGAGAGCTATAGGCTCAGATAACGAAGCAAGAGAAATAATGCCCCATGACCCATCGGATTTATCACAAAGTAATTAAAATTTTAAATATCAAAATGAATAGTCTTTGAGTAAAAGCCTTGGAAGAAAAGTTAAACACATCTTGAGACCACATCAAAGGAAGTTTAACTCTTCCAGCCAAGTAAAGAGAAAACAGGAATAAATTAAAACCATCAATTATTTATTGCAAAATAATACTTAATATCTAGTATTAAATAACAAGTCTCAGATTTGTAATTCCACCTGCATAACACCCCTGTGTTCAGCCAGCTCCCTCACAGGGGGCCGACGTGCCATGCTTTATACCTTGCAAGGTGGCGACGAGGCCGGTGCTGACCCCCGAGATGATGTCGCTGATCAGCCACTCCTTCACCCGGTAGTTGGGCAGCCACTCCAGAATGGGCAGGAAGGACTTGGTAATCTGAAAGGCCCTTTTTCTCGAACATCTGAGAGGAAACAAGTGATGAACATACCTCACAGGGCTGCGACCCCGACAGCCCCCAGCTGACAGCGAGCTGGGGCGATGCACGTTTAGAGAGGCAATGACAGGCACGGCGATGTTTCCCAGGTAGGGATGGGGCAGGTATCGGTGTCAGAGGCGCTGTCTGCTGGAGGAAGCTGCGTCCGCCTTGTCTTGAGGGGAAGCGGGATGGGTCTACCGGCGGACTGGCCCCTTCACCTCGCGTCCCGGCACCCCCTGGCTCCCGCCCCGCGCCCCGCTCTCCTCGCCTGACGGACTCACCTGCAGGCGGCCTGCGCCCGCTCGCGGAGCGTCGGCGGCAGCGGCGGCCGCCGGCAGCGCGGCCGAGGCCTGGGACCGGCAGGACCCCGAGCCGCTGAACGGACGTGGGGCGGACGAGGAAGTGGAGCTGGAGGGGCTGGAGGCCGAGGAGCTGGAGGGCGCCGCCGACGACAAGGAGCTGCTGCTGCCTCAGGACGCTGTGTTGCCCCCCGCCGCCGGCCCCATGTTCTCTGAGAGAAATCGACGGACACTGGCCTTTCGGGGCGGCGGGGGGCTCCTCGCCGCCCCGTCTGCCGCTAACAATGGCTGCGAGGCCTCGGCCTGGCCGCGGAAGCACTTCAATGGGCGGGGGGCGGACGAGGAGATGGAGCTGGAGGGCGCGGAGGGCTTGGAGCCAGAAGGCCTGCTGGAGGGGAAGGAGCTGGTCCAGGATGGGGGCTCCCTGAGCGACAGCAGCGACGACGAGGAGGACGGTGAAGGGGGCAGCCTGGGCGACGGCAGCGGCGCCGAGGGCGGCAGCTGCAGCAGCAGTAGGCGGTCGGGCGGCGATGGAGGGGACGAAGCGGAGGGCAGCAGCGTGGGCGCTGGCGAGGGGGAGAGCATCAAGCACTTCCCGCTGGCCAGGCCCAAGTCCCTTCTGCAGAAGCTGCACATCTCCTTCCAGGGCTCCTGGCTCAAGGAGTTCCCATGGCTCTACTACTGCCAGGAGACCGGCCTCATGTCCTGCGCCTGGTGCACGGCCGCCTTGGCCGCCGCCGCGCCTCCCGAGCTCATCATAGCCGGGGGGCCCCTGCCTGGGGGACACGATGAGCTCTGCAAGGGCACCCGCAACTACAAGCGTACTCTGCTCCTGCGGCACCACCTCTCCGCTGAGCATCGCCTCAACGAGCCCGTTAGCCCCGAGCAGGTAGGGTTGAGACGGGTTAAGCTTGTGGTGGGAGGCCGGGCTCCCCTTTCGCTTAGGCGGCTGGTTTTTTATGCCCGCGTGTGTTAACTTACTTAAATGGCTTTCTGCGTGTGGTGTTGCCTGGAGGGCTCGGCACGCTGCGCTGCTATACCCGGCGCAGGGTATGAGTCCGCTCTCGGTTTGGGGTGACGCTCCCGTGGGGTTTGGGCGGTCACGGCGCTGTCAGCGTTGTCGTTTTGCGGCCCCGGAGCGCGAGCTATTGTTTATGGCTGTGCCTGGTTAACGTTACCTATTCGAAGGGAGCGAGTGCCTTTTTCGTTAATTTATGTTGTGAAGATAAACCAGTAACGTGGGGGAAAAAAAAAAAAAAGTTGCGTGCGAATAGTGTTGCAGCACTGATTTAAAAACACTCGTTACAACTTCCTCTTGCGGTACCGGGGAGGAGGGGGTAGTGTCCTGCTACCGACTGCGTGTAAAACTGGTACTTGCCAGCGTGAAGGTAGAATTAGTTTGCTGTTCTTAATGGTGTGGTCCCCGCGCACTGATCGGATAACTCTGGGTAGTCAAGATCTTTTAAATCTTCTATTTATTTTTTTTATTATTCCTGATTGTATTGCTTTAGACTGATTTGCTGTGCAAAAAGTCTGCAATTGCTTGGTGTGTGTTAGAGATAAATATGTGGTTTCCTGAAAGTCATGCTAATATTCGAGCTCTTCTTAATGCTTTAGGACTAGTGAAGCTCTTCATGTTCCCCGCTAAACTTAACATTAGTACTTTTCCTGGTTGCTGTTACGAATAAGGCAGGGTTAACTCCAGAACATACGTGGTTGGAAAGCTCCTATAGTATACTTGAGCTGAACCGCCAGCCGTCTGCAGCCTTTCCTCCTATGGAAAGGAAAGGCTGTACTGCAAAGGTTCACTCGGATCGCCTAGCTGGCGTTAAAGTTTTCAGCTGGCGCAAACCGATGTGCTTCAGGTTAGGCTAATACGAGAGCTGTTGAGCTGATCTGGATTTGTTAGCTGGAATTAGCCGCCGATCGCTCAGGTTTTCACTACTTAGAACTAAGTGGTAGTTAAAACTGCTGTATCTGAAGTCCAAATTGTAGTGCAGTAGTTAAATGGAGCTTGTTGCTTGAGTGTTTTAAGGAGCTCGGGGTACCTTGGACAGGAGCTGCTATTCTAATGTTTAGTTAGGATATCAGGATGGCAGATAAAATGTTAAGTGGACATACGTTTTTTTTAAAGCTAGTTGAAAAATATCTGAAAGTTTTATGTGAAGCTGCTGCAGGGCTGCAAGGAAAGCCTTACCTATACAGGGTATAAATATCAGTTATCAAAAATATTTTTTGATTTACAAATGAAACATTCATGTTCAAGATGAGTAAGTATTACCTGTTTAGTAAGTGTATCTCTAAGGCAGCTATTACAGACATTTCGTGATAGTAGGTCATTTTATCAGTTTCCTCCAATCTTGGATTTGTTTTTTAGCCAAACTTGCTTTAAATAACTTGTTTCTAATTTTGAAACTTTGATAGTTTCTTTTGCCTCTTTGTATCTTTGAAAATAAGATTTTTTTTTTAAAATGTTTTTGCAGTATATTCCTTACGACCTTGCTGCCTGGTTTCTAACTTTGAGTCATGAAGGTATGTCCTGTCATAGTGTAGCCTTGTGAGTTACTAGAAGTGACTACTTCATACCACTCTTCGGAAGTTGCTCTCATTCACAGAAAGCTACAAATAAACAAACAAAAAAGTTTGAAACCTCTTCCAAACAGTTTTTCCTACTGAACTTAGTAGCTTTTTCTTTGTGTTCCCATCCGTAGTCTGCTGTAAGACTGCTAAATACTCTAAGGTCAGAAGGGGGACAACGTACTACTGGCTTGTGTGCCACAGTAGCTTAAAAGTTCATGGAAGTATTTATTTGAAGATTAGCCTTTCATTGTCATAGGTATCTTTATAAACAATGAACCTCTGCTTTTGTACCACTGAGAGTTTAAGAAAAAGTCTTTGTAGTAACTGTAATAAATTAAATAGTAGGGCAGGTGAGATGCATCAGTGGTTCTTTTGTGCTGTATTAAAGATAAGCTTCTATGAGCTTAGCTGTACAGAGATTGGTGTTTCCAAGTGGGAAAACTGCTGGATGCATCCCTGTGTAATTACATTACAGTTAAAAACTTCTCACAAGGGGAAGTATTGCAGTTTTTCGAGAGTCAGTGTAGTTTTCTTTGTAGTGCAGTTTTAGGTTACACTTGCTAAATCAAAAATCTGATCAAGCACCTCTGTTTCTTTTGGCTTTTCTGTTTAATTTCCATATCCTTTCACACTTTTAATAGCACTTGAATTTCTTGATACATGTGTTTAAATTAATACCAAAACAATAAACCCATTTTTTCCTTAATGCCATGATACCAGATACTTGGAACAAAAGTAGGTAATTTGTACCCTGACCATATTTCCAACGTACATAATGAGGCAGAAAAGCCATTTAGATTTAATGAAACTTGGGAGAGATCTTTCAGCCTTTGTGTTAGAGACAACACACATGTATTCTTGACTTGACAAGCTTCAACTGCAGGGCATGTTTAGCAGCTGCTAATAAACATATGGCATAATGCCACTGTATAAGTGTGAAAAGGAAATTGTAGGTGTTGAGACAGTAAAGCAGTGGGAATTTCTATAGGTCTATTGGATATTACATTCATGAGGAAATGAGTGATGATTTTGGTTTATTTTTGGGATACATTTAATTTGGAATGCCAAAATACATCACAAGTGGTTGCAGCTGCTGTAATTCAAGGGTACTGAGCTGTCAGTTGGTGCCTCTTTCTAAGACAGAAATCTTGACTTATTTTTTCTATTTGAATTTTTAAAATAACATCTCCATTTTAAAGCTTAGCAAATGATACAATCTGCTTGGAACTACCTCCATTTTTTTTAATAAATGGACTATTGTGTTGCAAAAATCTTAAATAGACATTTACTGGGAAATCACTGTAAAAAATGTTAATTCTGTTATGAATTTAGATCCCCAAGATGCAGGTTTATTGGCTGATGTGGGCTGTTCCTCTCGAAGAAGCTTCTTAAAACGCTTTCTCTCTGGACATAATTTGAAGCTGAGCTTTGGAAATACTGCCAGAAAAGCTTTCTCCAGCCTAGCAGGCATGTTGGTTTAAAGCGGAAGCTCTCCAAAAGGAGGAAGGCCTTTGATGTGTTTTTATCATGTGAACTGTAATAGTTTGTTTTTTGTGAGCTGTGATGAATAGAAGTCATGCTTCAGAAGTAAGAGTTATGCTATTGTATTCTAAGTTCTTGAATTACTCTTAGCAGAGCAAAGAAGTTGAGGAGTCAGGCCATCAGAGTAAGGACTGTCATTTATTGTTTGTTTTTTTTTTTTTACATAGCTTTTTTACCAGACCTCGAACTACTGGTTTGGATGTTAAGCACTTAATGGGACAGTTTGAAATTGCTTATATGCCTTAGCATTTCTGCGGGCAATGCTAAGGCTTGTAAAACAGTAGCAGAGCATTATGTGTGCAGCTGGTAGGACCATATTTTGAGATAATTTTCCTCTGTAGCAGCACACACTCCTGATAGCTCACTTTTGGTAGAGGGTCCGCTTTTCGGGATGAGAATTAATTTGGGGGTATAGGTAACTGCTATAGAGAAAGGTGTGGTAGTGGGGAAGGGATTACAAAAATGTGGCATAACTACTTTTCATTCCGTCTGTGATGGAACCTATGGTTAGATTGGTTTTGCTTCTCTTTTTCTCTCTCCTTTCACCCCTCACTGTTCTTCCTCCTGGGAACAGAGTATGCTGGTGGCACAGGCAGAGAAAGAAAAGCGGGTATTTGTCGTCTGTTTCTGCTCCTATTAGCTTTTAGGCAAGTTTAATTAGTGAATTATACATATGAAAGTAATTTAGGTGTATTCAGATGAGTCTAACTTAATTGAAAATGAGGACATTAGTTTCGTTGAGTGGTTTCTGTTCTGTTAGGTGGCTTCTTGACCTTGCCTACAGAGAGGAATTTTTCAACTTATAATGCTGTAGATTCTACAAACAAAACTGAAGTACTCCTGATCTTTAGTTTAGAGTTCTTATTATTTTTATTAAAGGATAAGGTAGTTTGGTGTTGGAAGAGGAGTATTGGGTGATGCTAGTATTCAGTCTGTATTCTGAAAATACAGTCTAAGAGAATGTCATTAGTTTGTGATTTTCATGAGGAAAACCAGTACCCTTATGATGTGCCAAGAGCACAGCAAAAGTAACAGAAGCTTGAAAATACACTTTTGATTTTCTGTAATTGTTTTTTGCACCTTACCTCCTATTGACCTGTATTGTACTTGTTCTGCACAAAGGGGAGATGCTTAAAACTCTCCAAGGGACATTGTTTATTTCATTTTTCTCATTGTAAATGTCAATTCTACTTGGTCAGGCTTGCTGTACAGAGGCTCGATAGCAGTTTCATTTCATTTGAGGTGTGGCTTTAGGGTTAGCTACTTCCATACCAGTGGGCAAACAGTTGTTTCCAGTATTACAGTTAGTTTTAAAACTATGTACCCACTTCTACAAAGCTGTATTTTCAATCTCTTTTCACCACCATACATCCCTATAGATTGGACATTAGTTGAATAATGTCTCTAATTTTTCACTTGGTCTTCTCATAATGAAAACTTCAGTCTTGTGTTTCTGTGGCACTTCTGTGATCTGCAGCTCCTTTTTCCATGATGGCTTGTTTTTTTTTCTTAGGAAAACAACAAAACACCCCCACTGTAAAGCTCTATTTCTCATTCTGTCAGCTTGACTGGATACTTACACATGCTCAGTTAAAATGTTACATATCTCTCAATTTTTGAATCAGACATTTGTAGAAAGAAAACAGCTGCAGATTATTTTTAAATTTTATGTGGTATTTAACATGTTCTCAGAGTCAAATTGTCAGCTATCATAGCATCCACCTAACATTTATTGTATGAGGTGCAAGTCACTGATGATTGACTTTGACTAGAGTGACAACACTCTAGCGTATGATAATTTTATCTTAATCAGATCCAAAGTCAGTGTAATTGGTGTTTTGAAACTATGCAGTACTCTGTTGCTGGAGTGACAGGAAGCTAGTCCAGATCTGAAATCTGTTGAGAACTTAGAGTGATAGACGTAGCTGTCACACATTTGGGATACACTCTCTGTTTCAGAGCTCGATCTGATGGAGTACTTGGGTATCTTAGGAAGTACACAGAAAAAAAATTAGGCCAAGGTTGGACAAAGATCTGTTGCCTTTTTTTTTTTTTTCACAGAAACTAATTGCTTTTATTTCTACCTCGTCTTGTCTCTGAAGTGTTTTTCTGAGTAGGGTAGAGATTTAGACACAAGTTCAGTGTGACAGCAATCTGAAATTTCTCTGCAGGAGATGCTGAAATGGTACAGTGTCTGTTGTGGTTATGCTGGGCATTATTTGCTACCTATAGATGTAAGTATCATTTTAGAAGATGTAGTTGCAGCTTCTGTTGTCAACCCAGGGATCCACATTGGAATTATAATTTGAGGTGAGTATTAATTTAATGCACTAATTCCTGTGTGATGGAAAGTGACTTTTTATTTTTTAACATAGCTGGTTTCTGCCATAGTCCCAAATTAAGGGTAGTGCTTATCAGCAACATATCTTTTAGGTCCAGTATAGTTGATGGGCTCATGACAGCATTAGCATTACCTTATTAATGCTGATTTCAACCTGAAATGTTGAGGGAGTTGAGTTTTAAGGATACCTCTAGCCCCCAAATCTACGATTTCCTGTGTTTTAGGAAATGAGAGGTAAAAATAATGATGGATTCTGCAAAAGCTCGTCTCTCATCCGAAACTCTGTTTGAGCTAGCCAGTTCTGTCCTTACTTGCCAGGGAAGAAGAGAGAATCTTGGAGATCCAGCTAAAATGAAACACTAATTGTTGCTGCTCTTGATGGCAGCATGTTTTAGTGAATGTAAGCATGGTGTCAAACCTGCCAGTCTGTGTTGTCTTCTGCTTTCTCCTAGCTGTTCCTTTGTTGCAGCTCGGAATTATCATTGTCTAAACATCAGTTAAAAGTTTTCTAAGTACTCTAAAATCCAGTTCAGATCTCTTGTTACTTATCAGCCTCTCACTGTCTGAACTAATCTTTCCTGAGAAGTAATTTCCTGGTGTTGGTTTGTCTGATACTGCTTTGAGCAAAATCTTCAAACCACATTTGAGATCACATCTAAAAAGGTTGTAGAGAGACAAATAAGTACATACTGTCTGTGTAATAAGTATGTACTAGTTAAAGATGTTGCTACAAGAAAGTTTCAGTGGAGCTTGATTCTGGAAAATCACAGTTAAATAATGTAAGGGAAGCTTAAGTTTTATTTGGTCACTGCAATATTCTGTCACCTGTCATAGAATATAGCTGTTTAATCTTAACTTTGCCACAGTTAGAAAATAAAGAATAAGTACCTGATGTGTAGAACTGTATAAGAAATATGTCTATTATAACTGCTTCAGTGGCATACAAAACATACAAGCCAGACTGGGAGATACAGACCTAACCTTTATGTATTCATCTTTCATCATGAGAAAATGTTGAATCATTTATCAGGGTTCTACTTGCCTATTTAAGTGGAGATTTCTAGGGAAGAGCAGGGGGTTAGCCATGTGAGAACCATATATCTAAAACTTTAGAGTCTCCTGAATCTTTAATATATGTGTGTTAAGAAAAACAAGTACTTTACACTCAACTAAATGTTCTTACTTTTGGCTAAAATGTCATTTCCTTTGCCCTCAAGGAATTCTGCTGGTTCCGGTTCTGTGTCAAATTTGGGCAGAGGGTGCAGAATGACATCATGATACTTAGTTTTCAGAAGTGTAATTCTTTTAATTATATATCCCTCCCTGCCTTTGTGACCAAGAACATAAATAACAAAAAATTGTTTAAGTAAAATTATTTTATTTGCATATCCGTATTGTAGTGTTGGAGGACTAAGGAGAGCATTCATTAAGAGGTAATTATGGTTGTGGTTTTTTTAATTGCAGGAGTCGGAGTTACCGGCAGAACTGAATAATGAAGGATACTGTGATTTTAACAGCAGGCCAAATGAGAACTCTTACTGCTATCAGCTCCTGCAAGAGCTCAACGAGCAGAGGAAGAAAGGCATTCTTTGTGATGTTAATATTGTGGTGAGTGGGAGGGTCTTCAGAGCTCACAAGAACATCCTGGTTGCAGGCAGCCGCTTCTTTAAGACTCTGTATTGCTTTACAAACAAAGAAAGCCGTAACCAAACCACTGTTACCTATTTAGACGTTGTTGCTGTTCAAGGTTTTTCAGTCATCTTGGACTTCTTATATTCTGGTAACCTCGTGCTTACGAGCCAAAATGCCATTGAAGTGATGTCAGTGGCCAGCTACCTTCAGATGACAGAGGTTGTCCAGTCCTGCCGCAACTTCATTAAAGATGCCTTAAACATAAGCATAAAATCGGAAGCTCCGGAGACTGTTGTAGTGGATTACAACAGAAGATCTGTTAGTAGGGATGGTTTGTCTCCAAGGGATCAGAAAGTTGCCAGCTTCTGGGCAACACGAAACCTTACCAACCTGGCAAGTAGCATAAAAACTGAGAATGATGGTTACTCGATTGATGAGGGCCAAATGGAAAGCTACCAAATGAATGACTGCAGTTGGGTCCAGGACAGCTCACCTGAAATGGCTGAGAATGAATCACAAGGTGAGGGAAAAGTTTTTGTATGGAATGACATGGGTACACAGGGACAATCCGTTCAAGAGCCTGGAAAAGCAAGAAGGAAAAACCAAACTGCAAAGAGATTTATTTATAATATCCCACCTAATACTGAAGAGAACTCAGAAGATTGCTCAGTGTTGCAACCGTCAGTCCCATATCCAGAAGAAGATTTGTCATTTATTAAAGAAGAAGCAGGTAAATATTGCTTAGTGTCAGTTGTGTCATTTGAATAAAGTACATGGCAATGTAACTTTTATAGGGGTGTGTTGGATAGGATCTTTTAGTAAAGGCAGCACACCAACCAAGTTACTAAAGTAGGTAATCTGCTTTAAACCTGATTCTGTGCCTTAGGGTACAGCAGTGTATCTTTGGCTAGAGAAAGAAAAGGCCCTCTTGTGCCACGCAGTATGTAACACGGTGTTTTCATGCTTGGGTTGGGGATCATTATCAGCAGTAGAAACTAAAATTCTTACATTTACATTTAATCTGTAGCCACTACTTGGCACAAAATTGAGGAGTGAGAACCGGTGGCCGATGATGTTAGCTGGTTGCATGGGGGAAAGGGTTGTTACAATTTCCTTTCCTACACTAACAGAAGATTCTGTACAAAGCGACTTGTACCTCCATCAATTTGTGCTGGAAAATAGCTACATTGGACAGGATTGTGTAACTTTTATGGCTTTTTAAAAATGCTCCACTGCTAGAAATGTGTACAGGTTGGACCAGATGATTCTTGAGGTCCATTCTGACCTGGTATTCTTTGGTTCTGTGATCCTTCTGGTGACTTCCCTCATCTGAATGTCACACACAAACAGAAGTCAAGTTTTTATTGCTGTTTATGGTAGAGTATGTGTGAAGCTACAAAATGGAGCAATCCTGGCTAGTGTAATAGAAACTCTTAAAGCAAACATATGAAACTAATTGGAAAGAGATGCCACAATGTCATATAGTAGAGGGAATATCATCTTATTGAACTATTGTTTTGTCAAATCAAGAGAGTAAATTCACAGGATATTTTTTCCCTTAAGGATCTGTGGTTATCTAAATGCTAGAATAAGATAAATATCTGTTTTCTAACAAATACAGTTACACAAATAATTATAAGCAGACCATTCACAGTATAACTGGGATTTGGGGCAGTATAATTAAGTTCAAGTTTTTAGGGTTTTTTTTAATTATTATTATACTGTATGAATGGTTGAAGTTTCTATTTGAAGTGCTGCCATTTACCTGTATTGCTTTTAGATGAATTATCAGTTTTGAAAATGTACTGCAGTTCAGGAGACAAAAGTATATTTGAGATGTAGGTGGAACCAAGTTCTTTAGATGTCTGTTGGAAAAGCTTTTCAAAACATATGCCTCCTTCAAGCATCAAGGTGCTGTAGATGTCCTCTGCTTCTCAGGGTCAAGGGGTAGAATTGAGAGGGGAAATAAAAAACAAAAAAGCACTTACACCTGTGGGTGCAGAGTATTTCTGGATGGTTTTGTGTTCCAGTGGCAAAACAGAGATTTGAAAGCAGCCTGACTTTTGGGAGGGTTCAGGAACCTCTATTTATTTTGGTGGAATGAAGGGTGGCCATAGTTTCTTCCTGTACCCCCAGAATTGTTCAAAACCAAGGCTGAAATTAATGCTTTTAGTGATGGCAGGGGCAAGTCATTTCTCCTGGGGCCTTGCAGTGCCTCTGCATGTGGTAGTGCAGATGCCTATCTACGTGGCTGGCAGTACCCAGGTGCAAGCAGGCAGTAGCCAAAGAGCAGCTCAGCAGCGGGCATGCAAACATTCCACTCTGTGCTGTACCCTACAGTGTATGTGCGTAAACACCAGTGACTTGTGACAGCATAAAGTAATGAAGACTGAAGCTATGGATGTGTATATCTAGCATGTGAGCAGGAAAAGCCAGTACAAGATGCATCTGTATAGTTGGCGAGCAGTGTGGCACACCAGGGAGCAGCTCTGGGGAAGCAGCTGTGCTGAGGAGCTAACATTAATTCTGCATTTGCTTCAGGGGTTTGCTTATCTCTGGTCTTCATTTCTGAATGCAATGGGTAGATTTGCTTTAGCTTTGCAGTTCAGCTGGGGAGAGTACCCTTGTAGAGTGAGTTTCCTGATTTTCTCATACCATCTAAGCTTTTCTTAAGGTTTCTTCTGGCCTAAGTGAAAATAGGAGCTGCCTTTCAGAAACATGCTTGTTGTGTGCCAACTGCTAATAGGCCTAGGGTCAACAGCCAGGTTAGATCCAGTCTTAACTAAAGCACCTTTAGATGTTGAGTCCACAGCACCCACACAACACATCTGCCCGTGCTGCAGTGTACTATTTGCTAATACAAACTTAGCTGCTGCGGCATGAAAAAGGGCAACGGAAGGACTGGAGTAGGAGCTGAGGACCTGTATATTAACTGCATAAACATCAATTTCTGACGCAATTTAGTATGTGTAGTTGTGGGGTAGATATTCAGCCTCTTTCTCTGTTTGAAACAGCACAGAATATGTCTATTAGATGATGTCAGCAACAGAAATAAATGTGTTTGCATTCTGCATAATTTGAGTGTGTGCTGTGGAGCTTCCTTGAGGATGTAATAGCGAATGCAGTTAAACAAGTTTAGTCCTTGTTTAGTTCGTTTGGACAGGAGCACCAAGGTTTCCATTAAGTCACTGTGCTAAGAAAATTAAATTACAAAATACATCCACACAACATCTTAATGAAAAGAGCTGTATTAGAGGCCAGGAACACACTGAATTTATGCTGTGTTGTCTGTCCATTGAAAGTTCTGTGATTGCAGGGGAAATTCATTTTATTGTGTCAACTAATGATCTCTTTGATACTCTTAAAGCTCACCATAATTGGTCCCAAGTTAAAAATTGTATCTCCTGTCAGTGCTAGAGCTAGTTTTGGAAGCTATATCTAGTACTTTTGTAAGACCCTTGCTTTTATGAAGTTCTTATGTACATGCACATTGTTTAAGATGAAAAGAGATATTGGAAGTAGGCCTTGGTATAGCTTGACTTTCACCCATAGTTTGTACTTCAGCGTTCAGTTTTCTTTCTCCTGTATTCTGGCAAATTTTTCCTTGCTCTGTGGATAGATTCTACCCTTAAACACTCTGCTTTCAATTGTTCCCTCTGTGCCAAAGAAAAGGTGGAAGAGGGAGGAGTAAAGAACTGGAAAAATGACAAGAATGAGTTGTAGAGTAACCTGCAGGTTATACGGTAACTCTTTAGTTGTGGATTAAATATCTGGTGGAGTTGAAAAGCTACTAAAAATAATAGGAACTGGGAGTTAAAAATGCATAAGAAAATATCTCTGGAAGAGATGAAAGACAGTGGTGTGAGAAGAAAAAGGGAAAAAAAGCATAGCAAGTGCTTATGATGAAAGCTAAAGAGTGTACTTTTTGGTTGCTAAAAGAGAAAGAATGAGCTGATTCTGTTATGCTTTGTCATGGGCTGATGGGGGAAACCAGCTGTGGTTAGGATATGTCCCGTTACATGCAAAGTGAGTTGCTGTGTCCTTGATTACGGTTTTGGATTGTTTGGTGGTTTTGTGAGAAATACCATAGGTATGGTAGTAGGGAAGCCTATCTAAGAACACTCTTCTCACTGTGAAACTTTACCCCAGAAGTCCCTACTGTGTGTACTGTAGTAAAGGGACTTTCCATTTGGGTACTGCTAGGTAGGCATTAGATTATCAACAATAACAGTGTTTTGAACCATCTACTACTGCTCTTGTCCCAGTAAAACAAACATGTTTTACTGCTTCTTGCCAGATGTGCGTTTTCCTATAGGTGTCCATCAGGAAACGTCAGCTACTCCTTCTCCTTACCTTGTGCTGCCCAGTGAGTTAATATTTAATGCCTTGTTTGTAAAAGTAGCACCTTGATGAGCTTGAGAAAACTCCATGAAGTTGAGATACATTTTAAATTGCATGTACTGTCTTACTTCAGTTACCTACTCTTGCTGAAGCTTTCAAGCCTTTCTTCAGTTTCAGCTATACTAATTACAATAGCCATGTTTCTTCATGCTGAATATTACAGTCTGTCTTGCTATTTTCCCTTTCCTAGCAGTTGCTAATCTGTTAAAAAATGTCTTTATTGTTTGGAGCTGTGGTACATCTTGCAATTGTCCATTTACCGTGGTGAAAATAATAGCACAGGCAGTCAGCATCTCTTGGCTTCCAGTTCACAGAAACTCACTGATTCTAATTCATTGCATTCTTAATATCTATTCTCATTTGGGTCTGGTTTTTGGAGTGCAAGTGTCCTATCCCCAGACTTCAGAACACAGTTGGGTAGTGTTGCTTATGCTTTCTGGAGCTGACAAAGGAGACTTGTATGTAATATCCCAACATCTTTGCAAAACTACCACTGGATTACTTGTTACCATGATTTTCAGGCTAGATAATGCTGTATCATATACTGGGGGAGGTGGGTGGCAAGTGTGGAGGGGTGGTAGTGGTGAGGGAGAGGATACCAAGGGCAGGATGAAAACAGCCCTTTTGTGGAATAGCAAGATTCCTGAATGATTTTGTGAGTGTTCCTAAAGATTTTAATTTGGCTTGGTGTAGAAGCAGCTACTTTTCAGAAGGATACAAGCATCAGCTAATCCTGCTTACAAATAATGTCATGACCAAAACTGTGACCAGAACTACATGAGGGAACAGTATAACACATGTAGGCAAGCAAGGTGGGTGGGTTGGGGGAGGTTATATGGTGTCCACAGGCCTTTCCTACCTGACAAACCTCTTCTTGTCTCTGTGCTAGTGAAGTGCAGGAAATGCATTCGCTTTGTCAATCTGAAGTGCTGATTTGATTTTTCTGCTAACTCATTTATGAGATGATGATGATGACAGAAGCTCCATAAAAACAAACAAACAAAAAAAATAAAGTCTGTGTATCTTCTTGGTTAATTTGGGGGCATAACTCCAGTCACAGAAGTTAGCTGTGCTATTTCTTCAGCTGTCTTCCCTTCTGCATCTTGGAGATGTAGCTCAGTAAGTCAAATCTAATTAATTTTATTGCATGTTGAGCACTGAGATGTTTCAAATCCTTTTGGATTGTAGCTGATTTTCAGAATATCGTGGAGCTTTTTTTAAAAAAACTATCCTAAAAATTAGAATGCAACTTCCTTTAAAAGCTTCTTTCCAGATAGTAATTACCCTAGAAGATAGTGTATTTATCCACAGCCCCTTTATCTCCTACATGCTTGTCTTCATGTATCTTTCCATTCCCATATGATATTTATGAAGCTAAATGTCCACCAAAGGGTATTTTTAAAATACCGTTTATGCTTCACTGATACAGTACAGAAAACCAATGTTAGTTATCTTATTTAACCTGTAGGTTTTCTGCATTGGAGACCAATTCAGTTGTACTACCATAACTCTTCAGAGAGGAGTTCTAAGCTAGTGGTATTGTCATGAAAGAGTAACATAAGTATAAATTAATCAATTCAGTTACTCTGGCCTTGTAAGGCTTAGTGTGTTTTGAAGTTTTGGGTTCATGGTTTTTCTGCTTGCTCTAAAATTGAGAGAAGGGGTAGGTTATCCTCAGTGTTGGTAGCTGAGTAGCATAGATTTTTAAGTGGCATGTAACTTGACTAGAAGACTTCTCTTCAACTTCTCTTTTTCAGCTTCTCTTCCCTTGCAGAGTTGTTTTGCTCACTGCCCAACCATTTATTCTCTGTGTACATTCTGGAATTATAGTGTGCATAACTTGTAGTTATTTTGGGGGTGGAGGAAAGAGGTAGGCAGCATTTCTTACTTGTGCCGGTTTCTAACAGGTATCAGTAAATGTATCCAACCGGAAATGTACTCAATGTAGAAAGTTCATGTGAAATGTTAGGATACTATAGCGTAGCAAGCTTACACTTTTGTGTTTACCCTAAAGCTTGCTGTAGTACTTGCAGTACATGTGTGCTAGTGGTACAGCTTTAGCAGCCAATTTCACTTAAACCAGCTTTTTAAGTTAGAAACTTTATTCTGCCCTACCGGGAGTAGGGGAGAGGGGAGGTAGCAAGATCAGAGTTGCCATTTTTACTGCAAAAATGTAGCCACAATTGCTGAACTTTAGTCAGTTCTGGTGGTAGCACTGCTGGAGAGGTGGGGTGGGAATGAGGTGGTATTGAGGGGATGTGATCTTTAAAGCAGAAAAAAAGCCCCCAGCCCTTTGTTAAGGAGCAATTGTCTTTCATGATCAAGTCATATGTATGCGAAGTATGAGCTACATAAAAAAAAGCCAATCTGTCACACATTCGCTTGCTTGTGGCTGGAGTTGATCCCCTTTCTTCAGGATGTAGTGTTGCATGTTACTTTGTGAGGAGAGCATGGTACCAGACTGAATAACTTATTTTCTCAGGTACTCTCAGATTTTATTATGCAGAGTTCTTGAAGAAGTATTTGTGATTGTTTTTTAGTTAGTTTGGTTGTTTTTTTGGGGGGGGTTTATTGGTCTGTTTTTGGAAGATTCGGGATTTTTTCTTAATTTTGGTATTTTTACAGGTATGTGCCTCTGTCTTGTACTTGACTTTTCTTCAAAGCCCAGTGTAAGGACAAAATTCTTCGGTATTCCTGGACACAGTTAGGCTTTGGCAAAACAAGTCTGTAATAAATGCTGCTGAGATATCAGTTCAACACAAGGGGTTTGGTCAGTTACAGTACTGCTTCTAAGACTGTCTGTGATTAGAGAAACTAAGATGAAGATCTCCTTAGCATTTCCTTTCAGTGTTTTAGCTAAAAAGTTGTTTGTATTGAGGTGGTCTCTATGCAGCAGTGATATCTGTGCTTACATAAGAATAAGTATAAATGAAAACTCGTATCTGTTTTCAGTGTACTTGTGTCAACTACAGTGACATCAGTGGTCTTCAGCTGTGACACTCTTCCATTTCTTGTCATTCAAGCTGACAGTTAATTATTCAAGAAAATGTGTTTGTAAGCTACAACAGGTAGCTGATAGAATGGTAGCAATGGCAGTTTTCTAATGCTGATGAAGAAAGGAAGGAATGGTGTTACTGTGTAGAAACCCCTTATATTAGGGCTAAGAAGAAAATAAACTTAATTTTCCAGTTTTCTTAATTGGATGCTTTTTTACCCCCTCATTAGGAAAAAACTGATGGCTTTGAGGACAAATCAAACTTAATTCCTTGGATTTTTTCTGCAGTTACTCTTCCAAAGAATTAGCAAGGAAATAGGAGCAGATCATGATGCCAAAACATTTAATTTGGTTATCAGAGTATCTAGAGTGGTTGGTGGTTTTTACTGTATTGAAGGATCTTAATTCTGAATGCCAGTCAGTTTCTAGGAGTTTCATGCGGCCTTTCAGGTGTGTTATCTCCTTGAAAGTCCTACTTATATTAACACTTAACTTGAGGTGCATCCTTAAATTGTCTTGTTGGCAGTGTTCATGATCTAGCCCTTGAGCTTACAACTTAGTCCTGAAGTTTATTGATGAATTTATTTTCTTGACAGTGAAGTCAAAAAAGGTCTCTTTTCCTGAAAGTAGCTAGCAGAGTCTCCTACTGTTCAGTATCTTCATCAATGATGGGGATAGTAGTACAGAAGATGCTGTCTGCAAGTTTTGCAGATGACATCAAATTGTTGGGAAGCGTTGATATGCTGGAGGGCAGGGCTGGGTGACTGTTCAGATGGACCTCAACAATCTGCAGGTATTGGTGAACAGGAGCCCCCAAGATGCTGTGCAAAGGTGAATGTGAAGTCCTGCATCTGGAAGTAACAGCCTAGTGGATCAGTACAAGCTGAATGCTATGTAATAACTCTGTCAAAAAGAATGACAGGATATTTGTGGACAGCAAGCTGAACATGAGTCAGTACTGCATTCTAGGAGTGATGAAGGCCAGCCTCATGGTGGTGGTATTAGCAAGAACATAGCCCACAGGCTGAGGGAATACTCCTGTACTCAGGACTGGCAAGACCACATTTGAAATCCTGTCCCCAGGTTAGGGCAGCCCAGAGCATGCTGGCAAGCTGGGGGGATTCCAGTGAAGGGGCACTAATGTGGTTAGGGGGATGGAGAACATGTTGAGAACATGAGGAACTAGATTTGTTTAGTGTGGAGGAGGCTGAGATGTCTACCTGCTATCTTTTACCACCTTAAGGGGATTAAAGAGAGAATGAGCCTAGCTGCCTTTCAGGAGTGCACAGGGAAAGGGCAAGAGTCAGTTGTCACAAGGTGAAGCTAAGGAAATTTCAGTTGTATATTAAGAAAACTTGGCCATGAGAACAGTTGTGTTGGAGCAGATTGTTTAGAGGGTTTATGAAATCTCCCATCCTTGTAGATTTTTAGAGCTTGGCAAGGTCCAAAGCAACATGTAGTCCAGCTTTGAAGTCAGCCCTGCTGTGAACAGGAGGTTGAAACTCGGTGACCTTCAGAGATCCCTTCAGACCTAAGTTTTTGTTTGAGTCTGTGATAGTCCGTGGAGAACAATAACTCCCCCACAAACAAATGTCCTGGATGAGGAAAACTCTTACTATCTTGTGTTTCACTGATTTAACCTTTGTGGGGAAGAGAACAACAAAATAGTTTTCTAATGTGAATGGCACCCCTTTCTCAGGAAGGAGTTTTTCAGGGAATAAATGATGACTAAGTCGATGGTATATTTGACATCAATTTGATGGTCATCTGGCAGGGTTCAAGAGTGGTAGATCTGCCTCCATAGTCAAGGCAATAAAAGTGGTTTGGTTTCTTTTTCCCCATGAAAGAGAAATAGTAAAAATAAAGAGCAGTTTGGATCGCTGCATAAGATTGCATTGGCTGAATGTCTTAAATTTATCTGAGACTCCTGTTGCAAGAGGCAGTTGAGAAGTAGTGTGCTTTGACCCCTTTTCAGAAGCAAGGTTAAACTGTGAGTAGTACTCTGGAAACAAATAGAGAGCAATATATTTTCTTTCCCCCACCTCCCCAGTATGTCTGTCTGTGCAGTGCTGTTTTTTATGTCATGTTACTTAACACAAGCAACAAATCCAGCTCTCTAATAGCAATCCAGATTATATCAATAGATTACCACTGCTGTCTTCACAATCCTTGGAAGCTGTGGCCTAATCGCTTATCCTGTCTTGTTTTCTGTCTGGTTTTAATTGATGTGGATGAGGAGTCAGTGCCAGAAAACCTGGTGGGAAATAGCAGTATCCTCTTATTTTCTGTTGCTGGTTCTAGCATTAAGGTATATAAAGAAAGCAAAGTTCTTCAGGCAACTGTAGCCAGTGTGAATTTTTGTATCTTCTCTCAGTGCACCCTGCCTCCATGTCCCTTTCTGTAATGACCTCTTCAATGGCTTCTGTCATTGATCTTGTCAATCTCCTGATCACTCCCTATTCAGTAATGTCTCCTTTTCTTTCCAAAATGTCTGTATATTTCTGGTTGCAGAAAGACAAGAAAACCTGTCAAGCTAAAGATGTTTCTGCTTAGATGTGTTCTTTGTGGTGGTACTCCCCTACTTCTTGCCTTCAAAACTGAAGATCCATGTGTTCCACTTCCGGTTATCCTTTTTCCTGAGAACAAGTACAGTAGAACATAAAATCCTTCCATATAATTTTTTTTCGTTGTGTAAAAGCCTGCACAACCACTTCATTGTATGTCAGACTGTCTTTATCTCTTCTCAAATGGACAATCTTGAGAATTTTAGTGCTGATAGTTAATCAGCTTATTTGTATCATGGTTTGGTTTTATTGTTTTGGGTTTGTTTGTTGTGGGGTTCTTGGTTGGTTGGGGGTGGGGGGGAGGTGCTTAGTTTGTTTTTAAGATGAGGCTACTGTAAAACTGTAAAAAGTTATCCTTTGATCAGACAAAAATTGTATTCAGATGACCTGGTCTGGAGATACAGAACATCAGTGCTTATATGCGCCCTCTGTTGTGTTTTGGTTTCGTTTTGGTTTTGCTGGAGATCTTTATTTTTTTTTTTTTTTAAGATCTTT
>JAOEHY010022621.1:0-19069 GCA_025447955.1 Psilopsiagon aurifrons
TTCTGCTGAGTAGAGCCATTGGGGATGTTTGAAATTCAAATGCAGCTTACCCCCACCCAGCACATCCAGCCCATCCCTTTTCTTTTCTTGTTGTTGCCCCCACTCATCTAATGCACTAGGTATTTTTCTGCAATTTTTACTAACTCTAATGTAACTTTTAAAAATAATTACTGTGAAAAACATTTGAGATCTTTTATGTGAATTCCTGTTCTTCTCTCACAGAAAATGATGCGTCATTAGAACTTGTTAAAGTCTACATTAGTATTCGACATAGTATTTTCAAGCAGAAAAAATGAAGCCTGAAGTACACTTTCAAGATGAACCACCATCATTTTTGGTAGGTCACTTTTAGACACAGCCTCTCAGATAGATGCCATGCAATATCTCCTATTTCTTACTCTTGGTGTCCTCTGTTTAGGACAGCACTATTGGCAGCTGTCTAGGTATTGGCCTCATACAGTGGCGTACCATTAGCCCAGCAGAGTCACAGCTTCCTAAGTGTATTTATGGCATCTCCTTCTCACAAGTGACAAAATTATATTGCCTATCATTGACTCACTGTTTGCAAACTCAACTGCAAAGTTCCTACCCCCTCCCTCTTCTACATTATCAGCTCTGTTTAAGGTGAACAGGCACCAATGTCTGCTGCAGTTCTGAACAAGAACTTTGTTCAGAGTGGCAAGATTGAAATGCCATATTTAATAATTGGCGTATTATCAAATGTAGCTGCTTAGACATCAACAAAACTTTTCGATGTACTGAAATGCCTTTCCAAAGCAAGACGCATTGTCTAACAAAATAAAACGAGCAATTTCCGGACATAATGGTAAAAATGCAGACTAAAATGAATATTTCACTATAGTACATGGCAAGTAATCAAATTAAATATGACTTATATCACTTTATTCTATTCATCAAGGGTTTAGTCATTAGTCCTCATTTCCTGCCAAGGAGAATACTAATGTCAATGTTAACTTTCAGATTAGAACCAATTATTCTGGTCCTATATTGCTTACTGGAAAATGAATATTAAGGAAAATGATTAAAACCTATGATTCTTTTAGCTCTTGAATACTTTATCTTGAAGTCCTACTTTTGCAGAAGCTTTCTGGCATGGGTTTTTTCAATTTCCTATTGTTATCATGCCAATATCATCACATGTTCATCAAATAAGTGTTGTTTTCTGGCAGACTGCAGTAGTAGTATAATGCAATCGCATTTCCTACGTTGATGTTTCTGCACTATTACAATTATGTTAGCTAGTTTCAAGCATTTTTTTTTTTTAACAGTGCTAAAGATATATAAGACGTAAGGTGAAGAATGTTGGTTTTGTGATGTTATGAAATTTAAGGTGCAGAAATGGAAGTAATTGTGCCGTTTCCAGGGGGAAAAATCTGAAATGACAGTGAGTTTTCTGTCTGAAAACCTGCTTTATGGAGTGTTGGATCCCATCAGAAGGAAACTGTTTCCTTAATTAGCATCAGTTTTTGTATATCTTGCCAGGACCAACAGTTTGCCAGTTGGCAAATAAATATTTGACTCAAATGTAATCAGTGACTTCAGCACTCGCCCATTGCCTAGCTGTCATGATATTGGGGAATTAGGTTTTTCCTAGGCCAGTGCAAGCCTTTATGTTCACTCTGTCACAAAGCTTACGTAGGTCCTGACGCACTTTTAAAGATTTATACTGTAACAGTACATTTAGTAATGGTAATAAACTGACTAAATATTATATTTCACTGTAATATGCGTTTCCAAGGAGTTAAGTCATTCAGTAACTATGTAAAGAAAATGCACACAAATAGCAAGACATGAGATCTCTGAATTGTTCTCACTTTTAAATCAATTTATGTGCTATATTAACAAATGGCAGTATTAACTGAGGCAGAGTAGAATAATTCTGCCAAAGTAAATGCTCTAAGAGCTGAACTGTTTTTCTTCATATGCTTACAACTTTTTGTGTAACTGGTCTAAACAGTAATGAGATTTTCTGCTTGTTGGGTTTTGGGATATAGATTGGTGTTCATAAGATTTGTAACTAATACAGCTTTTCACTGCACATTATTCAGAAGTTCAATTAATTGCAAATAAATATAAAATATTTTCTTATTAAAATAAGTTTCTCAGTATTATCACTGAGATTTGGAGCTCAACTGTAAGGATGCATCACAAGACAAAGTACCAAACACCTGCGGTAGGTTAAGTATCTCTTGTCCTACCTTTGCTCTATTACTGTGCTCATGCTGTAGCATGACATTCCCTCATTTGGGCTGGAACAATTTCTGCAGGATTCTGAGCCAAACTGCGTCAGGGATTTGCTGTGCTTTCTTTTAGAACCTTATCTGGCTCACAGCAAGGCCTTACAGTGTCAGCTAAAGGGGGAGTAACCCATGAAGAAGGCCAAAAATGGCAAACAAATTATTAAGTTAGAGTTGTCACTAATCCTCCCTGTTAGGGAGCTTTGTTCCTACCTAATGGCAAAAGAATTCTGCTACAGCCTGAAGATGACTTTCACATCTCTGCAATTATGTATATGCTGTGTTAGGTGTCTGTCATTCCACAAGCTGTCAGTAGTTTCTATAACTACTCACAACTTTTAGGGAATGACCTTTTGGATTTATTTAAAGTCTGTCCTTCAGTGCCTGATATTACTAATAAAATATACATTTTAAAACACTTATGCAGGTGAACAGTACTGCTGAAACAATTTTTTTCCAAAAGACTAAGTCTTTTCAGAACAATGCCCAAGAAACTACAGAAGGGGATCTCCCCTTAACAGTCTGAAAGTGTTTTTATTATAATATGGAAAACATTCTTTTTCCCCAGAGCCAAAGTGCCCCTTTTCTCTTGGAAACTGCAAACTTTGTGTAGTTTGTCTATACTGCCTACATCCTCCTTTCTCCTGATGAAATTTCCAGAAGCTTATGCATATTCTTATTAAATGTGTGATCAGACCCTAATATTTATTTCAGGTAATGGAAAAAGTAGCTGGAAATTGGATTTCTGTATTTTGCCAAACACACAGAAAATAAATTATCCTCTAACTTTTTCTAATCTTGAAGCACTAACCTTTATATTATTTACAGTTCAGGAATGTTCCAAAAAATCTCATTTCATGAATGAAATTATTTTTGAGAGGTTTATTGTCAGTTGCCTTGCTGCTTGCTTGGGCAGCTCATGTCAACTTCGCTTCCCATCTATAAAGGCTTCAAAACCACAACTTTGATTTTCCCAAAGCACTTCAGAAGTCTTTTAGAAAAGTTTGTATTTTCAGTTGAAAATAATAATCAGGTAGGTTTTATTAAAAAAAAACCAAATCCTTTGAACATATTTGGCTCTTCCTGTTTCCCCAGGACAGTATATAATAGAAATTGAAAGGGAATTCACGGATACCTGCTGCCTAATGATACTGCAAAGCCTAGCTTTGCCTATTAAGCTGTCAGTCCAGGAACAGTCCAGGGCCCTACAATTCACTTTCAAATAAAATAAAACCCTCTTTATCTGTACCAGAAAACCTCCAACTAAAAACTTTGTCTTAGACATATGAATAATATTTCACTCATTTATTTCAAAGACTGGAAAACAATTGATTTTAAGCAGATCAATATTTCTCTATAGTGTTAAGATAACCCTATAAACTAAGCTAGACTTTTGTTATCGGGAATGGGTAACTAGAGCCTTTGAAAAAAATCTCAGATGCACTGAGATGAGAAGCCTGAGACTGTTTATCTTATAGAAAGAAAGAATAAGAATCGGCACAATAAATAATTGTGTGCCTAGGCAGATTATTTGTTTAGAGCTTTATTCATGTTTTATAGCAAAATAAGGCCTCCAATCAATTTGAAGTATATGAATAGAAGCAATTTCTTTGCCATTCCCAATTAATGTCATGAATCCACTGCTGCTCAAAAAAAAAATCAGGGCTGTTTCTTAAGATTTAAGATGGGGAGATGACATTTATAGGGTAACGGTAACATCTGCATTTCCAGCCTTACAACATGTTTTGCAGTATGATTAATCCTGTTATAGAAAAGTGTTTTAAAGGAAATTAATTTTCTCACTGCTTCAGTAATGAAAAACTGAAGCAAAAAGAAGCATAGAGACTTCTCTTTAGTGGTTCAGTTTTTCCCTGACTTGACAGTTATCCCAGGCCCTGAGATGTAGTCTGGTATCTTCTGTATGGATTTGGGAGAAATATGGGCACTCTGCTTCAAGAAACGACAACTCACCAGTCTTGGCTGGAAGGAATATGTAAATGGAGCAGTTTAACTTGGAGTAATCTGAGCACTATGAACTTTCCTTGGAGACTTCTCTGTTGCCTGGTTTCACAAAAGTAAAATGGATCATTGAGGACCACTGCTGTGATTGACCATGGTGGTACTCTTCTCTAAGCTTGGGAAAAAAATACCAAACAAAAAAATCACCTTGTTATTACTGCAAATAGCAGTAATATGTCCATTTCTGCAGGTTCTTTCAAGCCTAATATCTTTAAATATACTGTATGCCAGCTGGTCTAAAAGTAGGCATTTTGTGTCTCACTGATGAATTGTCTTTTCTTTCTTCCATCCGGTAAGAAATCATTTGTTTTCTTTTTCTCCTTCTTTTATGTATCATTTTAATTTTTATTTTTCACTATAATAGCTTCAAAAAATCGAGACGTTTTCTTCAGAGTTGTAGTTCAGTTGTTTTACTGTGCTGCTCTGTTTATTCAAGAATTTCAGTAAGAGGGATTGAAATGATGTAAAATGGAGTTGGAGACAAGAAAAGTAAAGTGCTGAGCAGCCAAGAAAATCAGCTGAGAATATGGCATAATAAACTGAGAAAACTTAAGAGTGAAGAAAAAGAAATAAAAAGGGAATTAGAAGAGTTAGCTGTGATCAGAGACAACAGTGGGGAGCACAGGGAAGCAAACAGGCAGTCAAACACTGGCACAAGTAAAGAAAGTATTTAACATCCTTTGTCCAGCAAATATTTGCTGGTGTATTAAGAAGTCCAGAAGATACAATGTCTAACCAAATCTGAACTCCAAAACATCATATAGCCATGAAAAGGGAGAATGTGGTGTGGATCAGTACTGGTAGATTTTTACCGGATTTTTCTGCCAAAAAGTTAATTATGCCCTCAGTCTGTTCACTTTCTCCTCTTTGTGTTAGGAATGGGCAGCAAGAATGTTTTCTATTTAAAGATGTTTTTAGAAGGGACCAAAACCAGTCTTATTTTCTGTTTTGTTTTGCTGATCACAGAGTATATATTAGTGTGGCAATATTCTATTCCCGTGAATAGTTACTGTGAGCAATTATACACCTAATCATTAATTGCTGTCTTTAAACTGCGCTTTAATTAGTATGTTTCCCTGATAGGATAGTTTCCTAGATTTGTTCCTGGTATCAGCAGTGACTGAGTCTTAAATGGCACCTGTAACTAGGGCACTTAAACACACCAGGCTTCCACTCTGCTTCCCAAATTGAGCTCTGTTTCTCGCTGTGCATTAGTACAGGTAGTGACTTATCTCATTAATGAAGGAGGCTGATGCGTGTTAAGATATTCCCAGTATTTCTCAAGATGAAGCTGTAGTTCCCTGGAAACAAATGCAGTAATCTGTCAGGAGACCAGACTATCTTGCTTTCATATGCCAGGATCATTACTGAGTCATTGCACCTATACATTTATTTATCATTCCCTTTAACATTCCCTTTGTTAAAACAGAAATTAAAAAGGATTAACACATTAAGCGTTAACGTGTTAAGAAAACAATCTGCAATGTAGATAACATTGGAAAGAACAGAAAGGAAGTCGATGTTTGGTGTCTAAACATGCAAGATAAAAAGTGAGGATGAGCTAGAAAGCTGAGCTTAAACAAATTCAGAACCGTGCCCACAGTTGCATTCAAAACACTGGATGCAAATCCAGGCTTCCTATACAGTGATGAAATTATACACTTGTGTCTGGAAAGCAGCCAGAAGTATTCTGCACATGTTGGAAAGAAGATGAAGTGATCCCTGACTGAGGATTGCAAGAGCCTGTATGAGCATTGAACTGGTGGGGGGGAGCCAACCAAAACTGAAACTAAATTCAGAGACAAGGCCACACTGTCCTCTACTCACTTTTATTCTATAAGTAGCAATGGAACTAAAAAAAAAAAAAAATAAAAAGATTTTCATCTATGTTTGGAAGATATCCTGCCTTGAACATTAAAAAGACAAGAAAAAAAATGGAATGTACAAAAGATGCCCTATGCACCTCTGTGAGCTAAACCCCAGAGTGATTGCTGTTAACGTGGGGTGTTTTTTAACTCAAATACAGTGTTAAAAACCAAGGAGACAAATCTTGTGGTTTAACTGCTGCTTTAACTACCTAAATCCAAAAATTGTACACCTCGACTGCCGGCAGTGAAGTCCCTTGATCTCCAAATTGTTGTTCTTAAATCTTACCAATGTCAAAAGTTAGGTGATTCTCTCAGACTTAAACCTCCAATTCCTTTGTCACTAATACAGAATAAAGCAGCAACATAGCAAATATATTGATGAGAAGCTGATAAAAAAGAATAAAGAGCATAAGGAAACTTTTTTCATAATTAAGGAAGAGTGCCAATTGTAACATAACTCTAGCCAAGTTAAAGATAAATTTGTGCCTTAGTGTGTAGTATATTGTGTGTCATATATTGAGGCACAGGAGGGATAATCACTTGCACATATCTGCATCGGCTGTCGAACTTTGATGTCTACATAAACAGGTTTTTTTCAACAGTCTCAGGTCTGCAGCAACAAAGTCCTTTGTATAACAAAGAATAATGAACAGAAAGAATAAACTTTCTGTTCAGCTTCGATTCAGCATTATAATGTTGGGAAGTGCTTGTTAGTGAAACTGTATTCTTTCAGTATGTTTTAGCTTTTGCCATTTAATAATTGTTAGCCTGGAATGCTGGTTTATTTACCATGATTTTCATTTACAGTGCTTAACTTTTTTTTCTTATGATACCATGTAAGTGGCATTGATTTTAAGAAAACCTGAATATCTACTAGTGAAGACTTCTCATTTGCCTGTGACATACCAGCGATGTGAGGAAAATGTTAAAGTTTCTACTACTACTTGCAATGAGACAGGAAAACTCAGAAATCCAGATTATGCTATGTTACAGTCAAAATAAATTAATAAGTAACAATAGTAAAGAAAATTTAAATATATTTTAAAGTGCAGTAATGAAAGTTTACTGGCTCTGTTTGAGCACAGTGTGAACCAAAGTGTCTGCACTGAATCATCCTGTAGTTTGTAGACAATAGTTGAGACTTCAAGATCTGATGACATTCAAAGTCAAGTGAATTTTAACTACTTAGCTACATGAACCCTTTCATCTAGGGTGTAGTTTTACAAAGCAAAAGGTAATCTGTGCTAGTTGCCTGGTGTATGCTTTTTACTTCACAGGAAACAGCAGAAAATCAATTACTCAAATTAGGTGGTGTATTTACATTTATCACATGAGAATAAAATGCATATTGGCAGTTACAACAGATTACTAAGTGCCCCATGTGTCTACAGTTTGCATTTTGGCTATTTTAATGGTTACTGGATGTGTAATGCTCCCAATTACATTAGGGAATGCCTAGATTACTTATCCTTTATGCAGTTCTCTAGTTGTTGGCTCTGTTATGTAGGTCCTCGTGGATTAAGTGTTCTTGGCATAGAGTGATCCTCGAATGGAGAATAGCATCTCTTGAACAGAGTTGGTGGCAGCTGTCCTGGTGGTAACAGAAATAAATCTCTGTTGCAGGGGTCCTTGCAATGACATGTTTAGCTCCCCAGACTGTTGCTGTGCTGCATCCTTTTATGCGGTTGGCCAGTAGCCCTACATGATCAATCCAGTACATGCATGAGCTGTAGCTATTTTTTATCTTAAGTTACAAAAAAACCCTGTCTGTCTGACCTGTATATAAAAAGACTGTCTTACCATTTCTGCATCTACAGAACCACTTTCTGCTTTTTACAGTCATCTATCCAATGTACCACCTGATCGATTTTGCAATGGGAAGCTTCTGGCAGGGCTGGACCCTCTACCAAGGAGTTAACCAGTGCATGGCAGCATGGAAATTTGTGTAGGCCCAGCAGAAGCTGCAGGAGGAAGTCTTTATAACTGACAAATGCCCAGCTGGAGAACTCCTACATCTAGTAGTCACATACTTGATGCTGGAGGTGGTTAGGCATGCAGTGAGCACCTAATTTGAAGGTAATACACTGGCTTACCTGTGCAGGCAACTGGCCCTGGGGATGCTAGGCCAAAAGGGGTATTAGTGGGTTAAGCGCTCTGGGTATGCTCAGGACACAGCCCTTCTACCACTTACATTGCATTTGCAGCTTTAGGGCAAACTCAAGTTTCACTGGAAACTCTAGTACCATAGCTGTGGACACAGGTACGCTGAATTCTGGGAATGTGGAGATCATATATATTAATACAGAAACTAATTTACAAATTGCTGAGCTGTTTTCATTCACTAACTGTATATCCATTCTCTTCTAACCCATATCATGTCAGCAATGCTGTCTTTGGGAAATGATTATATAGGGAAAAGTTGATAGTACTTATAGTAATTATGTGTCTAGTGTCTGTTGCTACTAATTCGAGTAATTTCTATAACTCACTATGCATCGTACTGAAAATGTGCAGCTCGGTGTTATCTTAACAAGGATCTGTGATAGTGTGAGGTTTTTCAACTCTGCCAAGGATGTTTGTTAAGTTAAAGTTTGTATTTCAGCTTGAAGCTAGCTGGCGCGTAGTGACACTGAAGACCAATTACTGTAGGAGTTCCTGTTGTGATGTTTTTAGTTTCTTAGCCTTTGAGAGACTGAAAAGAAAAAAAGAAGTAATTAGTTTTATAAGTGTCATAGTCCATTTCTTAGCTTGGTCAGAAACAAGAAATCAAATTAAGTAGGAAGAGATACTAAATTAGGAAGAAGGCACTATTGACATCAAAGTGGGCATATTCTCTTCTGTGTTTCCTTTGCTAGGCGGTTAGTGGTATTACAGTACAGTATCACAGATAGTAGGAGTTTGTGTTCTTTGGGTTTTGTTATTTTATTTTCTGTTATTAAATTAAGTCAGTTTGTTTCTACAATAAAAATGATCAATAATAACAGAACCCAATACTGCTATATAACCAGTCTTCACAAGCTGTAAATGAACAGACATTTCAGTTACTACAATATGCTGACAAGCAAACGTATATTATGGCTTGGAAGATTTCTTCTGGTATTTTCAAGCACATGCATCAGGCATCTTTAAGCAAGGTGTTATCACATGTCTGCGGCTTAGTGGTGAGATCGTGGTAATATTCCTGTTTGACAGTTGCTCTGTTGGCCTTGTACAATATATATAATTCTGAAGTCAATTTGGCTTACCATGCCCAGACCAAGACTGGGCATAGGTTAACTCAAATTCTTAATCAGCCAACTTAACATTGCTATCACTAGCATCTGCCTGTCTTTAATATGAAAAACCTAGAAATGAATAATATTCTGGATTGTAAATATGGATATATCTCCATTGTTTTTCATGTCTGTAGATGAAAAAAACTGGGTTTGTTTCTTTCTGAAGCCCACGCTGCTTTAATTTATTTAATTTACAGCAATCTGTTGCTTGGAGAATTTCAGTGTTACTCATAGCTCTTTCACAAATCCAAAATAAATATTTCATTCATCTTTTGGAAGTAGTGGTTTGCATCTTTGTTTTCAGAGATTAATAAAGCAGAAAACTTAGCAAGAATGTTTATAAAGTAAAATCACTAGAGCTTGTAAGTGACTGAGAAAGGATAGAGTTATAGAGAAGGATTACTACTTCACCATGGGAAGATCATTTACTTAATCCTATGCTCCTGGTCTGCTGTAGTGACTGAAGGTAGGGGTTTTGAACAGACATACAGAGCCGAAGGCAAAGTGTGACCAAACATCAAACTGTAGGGGTTTAGTCATAGGTATTTGTGACCTTTCCTGGAGGCAGCTTTTCTTCTTCTGAACCCAGTATCAAGGCCTTGGAATCTTTCTGCTGACTCCATGCAATTAGTCTTTGTTTTGAAAAAACAGAATCTTATTTCACAGCTTTTCCCTTAAAAACTTGGCTAAAATGATTCCTGGTCTGGTTTGGGTTTTTTTGATGCAAAGGGGAAAGCCGATATATTTTGATGATAAGGGGAAAGATGGATGTTATCTGTGAAGCAGGTTTTGTTTGGGCCAGAGTGACGCCACACTAGCTCTGAGAAAATCAGCGTTGCCGAGGTATTCCAGAGTTTCTCTGAACTTCACTCTCTCTCGTGCTTGATCCCTCCTGCAGTCCTGGCACTTACTGAGCTTCTAACTGAAAAACAGCTTCAAGTGAATAAAATCCAATCTTGTATTCATTCACTGTACAGCTGAAAGTGCAAGCGGTCAGCTCAGCCCATCAGTTGGCTTTACCCTCCATCTCTTGTCAGCATCACTGTCTGTCAGAGGGTCACCTCCTAGTCCCTGAGGAGCAAAGTGCCCTGTGTTAGCTCTGCTGGCCTGTCAGTTTTAGTCACTGGACTCTTTGCAGTAAGTTAAAGAGAATTTGCATAGCTATTCTTGGTCAGGTACTTTGTTTTGTCTTGATTAGGTGAGATAAATGTTTGTTCTTGTGCTCTCACCTGAAGATGCTTTATTCTTCCCAGTGCAAAAGCTGCTGCATACCTCCAAATACTCATAGTCCCTGTTAGCATTTGGACATTTCCTGTTCAGCTAGTTTCTTTTGTCCCACAAGAGACACTGCAGCCTCTTAGCACCTACACGGAAACTTGGGGAAATTAAAGAAATTGGTTAAAACCATGCAGGAGGCCATAATAAAGCAAGTCTTCCAGAGTTCTTAGTTTTGTACTCATGTTTTCAGTTGGTGAATGCTCCTCCCTCCCTTGAATATTTTCTAAGCAAACCTACTCTTATTTTTCTTCAGCTATTTCCGAAATATCCTTTACTGCACATGCAGGAGCCCCTTCTGTAATCAGGCTGACAAAGTACATTCTTTCCTTGCTAACAGTTAAGGTCATTTGTATATTTGTTCTGTCCTGGTTGAAACTAATATCCTTTTCCTCCACTACTCTTCTCTCCAGCATCTGTCTTTCCTGGCTGCGATCCTTCTGGATTCTAATTAGGCTTCCAATGGCTTGGCTTAGGGTGTAACTGTAACCAATTTATCATTCTCTTCATCTCCCTCTGGGACATTCATTGAAAGAACAGTACCTGAATATTTTCCCCTTTATCTACGATTGCTAGTCTATATCAAACATGGAATCTTGACAGATGGAATCCAATCTGTTGCAGTGAGTTAGTGTATTTTTCTTCTTTTTGAATTTATTTACTGTACAAAGAAATATGGAAAACTTGTAAAGAATATTTAAAATCTGCTATATAGAATTGTTGGGTTGGACATTTCTTTTGGTTGTTTTATTTTGTTTCATATCTGAATATCTGGGTTATGTGAGATGAGTGAGAAAAAGATTTGAGACTTGATTTTGTTGTGATAAGAGGGACAGATCTGATTGTAACAAAAACAGATGTAATGTGCAGAGCCATAACACAGTCACTCATGTTATCTACTAAACACTGTTTCACTGACCAACAAAGAGTGCAAGGAAACATTCTGCCTTCTGCTACTAGAGCCCCTGCCAGCAAATCAGTAAGGTAGTTCCTGAAATACATTCTGTTGTAGGAAAGTGTGATAAAAAATTATTTTGCCAAAGTGCTGGGCCAATCAATCAAGTGTTAATGATGGATCATGGAACCCATTTGTTGACAAATAAAACCCTGTGTGCTGTGCCAGTGAAACCAACTGTGTCACCCGTCTCCCTGTGACTGCCTGAAATATCATTTGCTGAAGCAGAATTTATTGATGTCAGGGGCTAATACTGTAGCTAGCCCATCCAACTGAATTTGCAGGTGCATTGTAGACTTAACTCTTAGTGCTTGGCCCCGCAGAGGATATTAAAGTGCTCCCTAGACCAGGGGTTCTGTGGAGAGGAAATGGATCAGGACCAGTGATAACACATGCTTATTCATTTAAATCTTGCAGCTGGTTTCAGTATTATTGACCATGTGATGCACATAGTATGGCTTCAGGCTTAAACAGGAATGCTAAATGAAATGTTTTATTCTGGGAGTCAGTAGAGCTGGTAATTATGTTTAAAACCTCAGAGGTTCTCCAGTGGAGACCAGAACTAGAATTCCTTCTATTGCCATGCCTACAGGCAGGGTTGGGAAGCTTTTGTGAAGAGACTGAGTCAGCTGGTTAGTGGTATGTTGATGCTCTTTGCTGCTCATGAATAGGTTTTTTCCTTTTCCCAGCACTTAGCTGATGGGAGCAAGCAATAATCGACTGTCCAAATAACTCTGAGTGATGCTGTGTGAGATTGTCAGCATAGGAGAGAGAGGAATTACAAAGTGGTACTGAGGTGTGTGTTCAAGGATCCCTGGCACTCCACCTGCCTTTGCTTGCTAAAGCAGTAATGGTTTATTCATAGAAGTTGAGGAAGGAAATTGTGATATAAATCCTGTCACTATTTGTTACTTCATGTTTTCAACTGCTTTGAAAAAGTAGTTGAAAAGCCTACACAGAAGCAAAAGGCTAGACTCTTGAGGAACCTGAACTTGAAATTGCAAGTCACCTAAGAAATAGCATGGTTTCCTCCAGTGTTGTAGGTGATGACTGGGTGTTCTGGATTGTGATGCTTAAAGACGTCTGTACAATAACATTCATTTCTTTGTTCTGTTGCATGGTTTCTGCTGCTCATCTGTTTGTTTTTCTGTGCTGTGTTTTACCAAACAGGCACGGTAGCATAAGCCCTACAACTGAAAGAAAACACATTTCATATTGCCTGCCTCTTCAAAAGGACTGTTGGAATGAAGTGCTTCCTGTGAGAGAGATATTTCTCAGGAGAACTTTTGAGGTCTCTCATCCCGTAAGCGATGTGAAAACCCTTTGAGTAATGAACTGGAATTTGTTTTAGTGCCCTTCTACAGAAGAATTACAAAAAGCATTCATTAATACTACCCACTTTTAGGAAAACTAAAAAAGCAATCTTATAACCCTCAGCATTATTACAGGTTTTGAATTCTCTAAGCAACAGACAGAAGCTACCTTGGGGAGCTTGGGTGAACATTGAGCTTTTGAGGTTTGTATGCCACAATGTTTAGGCGGCATTTGCAGTTTATTTTTGTAGAAGCACAGCCTTTCACCTCTCCTTGTCTCCCCCCTACCACCTTCCTCAGCTTTGACACTATTTTTTTTAGTACCTATATGCTATCTGGCTTTAAAATGATGAAGAAAATATGAAACTGCAACTAAAAAGTCCAAATTCTACCAGAAGCCACAAATAATTATTCCTAAATAATGCACGGCTTCTGCAATCCAGAAAGCATTTGACTGATTTGTACTGTAATCCCATGAAATATTCTTACTTGCAGTGAAGCATGAGAATTTCATTCCAACAGATTTGATTTATTCAGCATCGTGTAAGGTGATTGATGTCCTATTCTAGCATAAACAAAAATATTGATTACAACTTAAATAGGAAGCCAAAAGCTACAGTTGTGAAGATGAGATCCCTTTGTTATACTTTTCACAAGCAGATATAAGTGGTTGCAAGAAGTCCCTATTGGAGGTACTGATACCATGTTGCATACTTCAACATGCTGTTCGCTGTGAAGGACATTGGGTAGTAATTGTTCACTGACAGGCTAGTTGGCTTTTGGAAAAAAAACCCCACACTTTGTTGTGTATTCAAGTGATGCCTTGGGTTTTGGACGCAGAAAGACCATCATATGCTGCAGCAGTCTGTGCTCTTCCTAGCAGACTACAGCCCCTCTCTCTGTCTCTCTCATAATCTCTTATGTTAGAGCAACAGCTCCCCAATCATTTACAGGCTCATAAACACAATCCAGCAGCATCCGTCTGCCCAACAGACCAGGGAAACAGCTTAGAAATGAAAGCCAAGTACAACAATAACTCACAGCAAACAAACAGGCAACTACAACAATCAGATCATGCTGCAGGAGCTGTTCCAATGACCCAGACACTTCATTAGGCATGGAACAACAAAAGAAAACAGACAGGAGTCATCTCATTTAACTCTTAGGCAAATTGCCTCCCTCAATTTTTTTTTTCCCTCAACTCTTATATAGCCATATTTTCTGCTTGGGGTAAGGAAATGCCACTTCTGTCTGGAGGCAATGAACTGTTTTGCAGCCACAGGACGTGGAATCAAAGGGTTCTTGAGTTCTAGTTTTGCTCTTCCATTGACATTTGAGTATTTTGCATCTCTGTGTTTTGTTTCTTAATGTATAATCTGCTTTACACTTTAATACCATAGTAGGACAATGTGAACAAGAGAGAATTGTCCTTCACTGTGTATCAGTGATGGACAAACTGCTTTCTGCCTCTCCTAATATTTTACCTGTGCTTTATTTGACTCATTTGAATAAGGCACATCCTGATATTACAAGCCACTTGAAACCTGTTTTGAGCCTTGTCCAGAGGGGAGTTGCATGGTTGAATTGATTAATTGTTGTACTTTATTTTGCTGGTAAGAATTTCAGTTTAAACTAACATAATTATTTCAACTATGATTCCCAGACCTGCATTTCATACATTGTTTTTTTGTTTTTTCTTTTTCTTCGTTCATGAATATTGTATTTTATGTCAGCCTCTTCTTTACAGTTCTGGTTTGAAGTCTTGAACTTGTTAGCTGCTGCAGGCCCCAGAGATCTGTGGTCTGTTCCTTTCTTCTCTCCTCTTCCCATGTACTCAGGCTCACACTCTCATTCCCTGCAAACTTGTCAGACTAAGGGGCTGTTTGGCCTTAAGTGTGTGGTGGGAACTACTTGGGAACATAAACAAATGATGTCTACAGTCTGATCCTTGAAAACTGCTCCTCACATGCTACACAAATAGAAGAGTTGACCAAACTGTTTAGGAACCTTTATTAGTTTGTTTAGTTTCTTAAGTGGGCCAAACCTGACAGGCATGAGTGCTTAGGTGTACCTAGCAAAATGCACCCTAAAAATGACAAATGTTCAAAATGCCAGTAGTTTAGCAGGATAAAAGTATTTAACGTCTCCTAAGGGAAAATAACTGATGAAACCAAGGCATGAAGCTGATGCATGTACCTATACCATTATATATCATATATAGAAAATCAAGTCATTATTGAATAGAAATATTACAAACAATAGATATTCTGGTCTTTGGAAAAGGTCAGAAGCATCTGCTTATTTCCAGTGGTTTGTTGAAAAGGTGGGTGGAATAGTAAATCTGTGAAGTACTTAAAGCAGTACTAAGCCTGTGGGGTACTGAAGCCGATTTCCTTACCTCAGATCTGTGAAAAACAGTTTGGAACCTGGGGCTTTGGAATATCCACTGCTGCAGAGAGAAAATCCTTATTAAAGAAAAAATAACTTATATAATATTTAGATCTTCACAGTCAGTGATTAGAATCTTTCTTGTTGGGTAACTGATCTAAACACGCTTCCATCATTTATTCAAAGCTGGTGAGCTTTACAAATACTTTTGATCAATGAACATATTTTCTCAGTATTATGCAAACAAGATATCTCTGTGACACTTTCCATGGCTTGTTTGTGAGGAAGAACATTTTGCATGCCCTGATTATTGACTTGACACTCATGACATTTGATACTGCAAGCAATGGATGATAGTGATGGCACTTCTGGGGGGTTTTAACGCAGTTTTGGCTGGCACATCACAGCTTCATCGCTGAACGGTCATCATGCAGCCAGGTCATTTCAGTGATGGGCATGTCATTAGATAAGTGGATGTTAAGGGAGAAACTGCACAGCAGAAATTAACTTCAAGTCTCTTTCTGTAGTCCTTGTTGAACATGTAGGTGGTAGGCTTTACAGCAAACCTTTCAGGCCTGGTGAAAGAATAGTGTGGTTAATTATCCAATTTAAACCAAAGTGAGTATCACTGGTACCTAATGTTCAGGTGGTAACATCTCTCTGTGTGTGGAAATGTAGGATAATTTTTATTGGCTTTGTGAGTGCCTGCATTTAGGTTAGTAAAATGCTGAAATTCTTCTATGCTGACATCAGTTGCATGTGCAAATGTGAAATATGTGCTAGGACACTGGTGATTAGTGTGAATTTTTCTGTTTCATACCTGTTAATTTGTCAATGTACTAATTTTAAAGTAGGCAACAAAAGTGCATCCTTTCAGCTTTAGAAAAAAGCTATCTACTAAAATGTTCAGTGCTTGTATGCAATGGTTGATTCACTGATCTATCCCTTAAATATGTAGAAATAAGAGGTGTTCTGTACTTTAAACGTATATATTTCTTTGGACAATGCTAACTTGCATTCTGTGTAGTAGTTCATTGTTAACCTGAATCGTAGTATTCACATCTGGATTTTTGTTGTGAAGATCTGGAAAACTGTATGCCTAAGCAACATCCTGTATCAGGGTCACAGAATAGACCATATCAGTGTCAGAGACAAGGACGTCCTGGCAGCATGATTAAACTGTAATATTTGCTAATTCTATACAAAATTCTTGCATATGTGAAAAATTAAACAGTATATCTACATTTCCTGATTTTATTTAATGTATCAGGAGGTATCAGGAAAAGGTATTTTTGTATGAATTGAAGCATTGCATTCTCCTTCCTTCTGCACACATGCAACTGGGTGCCGGTGAAGGTGCCCTACCTGCCTTCTCTTTGGCATTTTGTTGCTGTTTTATTGAGACAGACCCACACCAAAATGCAGTCCCTGATCAACACCTTTGAGGAGATAGGAAGAAATACTAGTTTATGCAGAATGGGAAACCCTCAGCTCAGGAGGAAATCCCATTGAAACCTATTTCTGAGTGCTTTAAGTATTTAGTTTGTCAGAGAGCTGATTAATCATTCCCTATTATTTTCTGCTTAACTTCTGTATCCCGTAATAAGCAAAGCTGCCTGTGGTGCTCGATGTTCAGGTGCTCTGCTGACCGGGTCCTTCTTATCTCTCTCCTCAGACCACTCAAATTCTCTGCAATATAAAAAATGTTTTCTTCATCCTCTCTCCAGCTAGATTTCTGGCTATCATCAGTCATGTGAATGAAGGCAATCTTTCTTTTAATTTTTGGTCTGAAAGCCACTCTGTTCCAGTTCAGAGACGAGCAATCCCTTACTTCTATTTATCTTCCCAGGTAAAAATCCATTGGTTTTTGAGGCAGGCACTCTTGCATAAGGCTTTTTGACACCTGCTTTTGCTGCTGGTAGTGTGCTTTCGCAGTTTGCAGCACCAAAAACTGTCACACTGGCATGATTCAGGGTTCCAGGACACATTAGGGTGCTGCTGTTAAGCTGTGGTCTTTACAGCATACCCTGCTAATTGAATTTTAGCAGCTAGATGTCTCTCTTTCCTCCATTATTAAAAATAATAGTAGGTGAGCTGTTCTCGCCTTTAGAAAATACTTGTTGCCCTCCATAACTTGTCCATTTCAGAGGCAAATTTAAGACCTGGATTTAGCTATAAATCTGTAACTCAGTGAGCATGTGGCTTGATTTTGCACATAGCTTTTTCAGATCATTGGTTGTTTCCCTCTATTAATCTGTTCTGGCCTGAGGCTGACCTATGTTTCTGCTTTTCGTGTTCCTCTCTGCTTTCCAAGTAGGATTGCAGATCAAGGTGCTTTCTGCCTGTAGCATTTATCTTTTCTCTTGATCACAGCTGTTTTCCACATCATGTAATAGTTTGCATTTTGTGTTATTTTTAAGTCAGAAATACTGTCCTGATGCAAGAAGAAACATCTTTGCTGTAAGTGGTGGACTGTGTGTGCACGGTCCCGTAGAGCAGTTCCTTTGGCATGAGCCACTGCATGGGCTGCAGGGCCACCACTGCTGCAGCAGTTAGCGAAGTCGAGTGGAATATCCATATTGCATGAATATTTTTTGCCATACAGTGGAAATCTGTGGGGGTTTATTTTAGAAGAGCTTTCTTCCTGCTTGTGCTTGGTTTTGCATTGCTTGTGTTACTGGGTTTTTTATTCAGTGTCCTCAGATGATTCCTGCAGGTGTGGAATCACTGATAGAAACCAAAGGAAAGGTTCCTGTTTCGTTCTGTCCTGTAACAAAACAGTATGGTTCCTCTCATGTTTTTCTCAGAGCTGTTAACTCTAAGGCCAAAATACCTCTGGCTATTCTAGGTCAGCCAGTCAATGAACACTTCCAATTAATAAATTACGTGGCTATTCTCCTAATCAGAAAATGGCACAAGACAGATATAAAACATTTTAAAGTAGTTCTATTTGTAGTTTTAAATTTTCTCATAAAAATAATTTTCCTCAGAAGGCATTTAAAGGTGAGGCAAGGAAAACTGTACATTATTCCTAAAAGACAATGATTTTTTCAGAGCACAGCAAAACTGAGTACACTGACGTTTGCTGCTGCACGGACAGTGCTAGAAATAGTATTTTATAAATATCCTGGGGTTTGGCATTTAAAACAATTTATCAGAAGTTTAGTATAATTAACATCATACTTTTCAAATCCTGAAGATGTTCTAAGGCAAAAATAACTCTGTAAGGATATGTGCAAGCAGTGTAAAACAGCATTGCAACACCAGTATAAGTAATAGATAAATCAATCACTATACTTGCTTCATTATAGGTAGTGATCCTGGTGTATAGTGTGTCTATGTATTGTATTTATATTAGGTCTTTGCTAATAAATGCTATGAAACTTTTAGGATAATACACCCTTTTGATTGTCACATGGTTGTAGGTCTTTAATACCTAGGCTGTATCTAAATCTGCAGCCTGAATCTCATTGATTTCATATTTGCATTTGATATTGGGTAGACTAAGCACATGAATTGCTTGTGTCAGGATCAAGACATAACTCTTTAATATAGTTGTATTTTAATTCCAAATATAAATCAGTAGTTGATTAGTTGCTTATGCACTAAAAAGAAATATTTACACATATATATGACATAGAGTCATAGAATAGGGTTGGAATTTATTACATAGTAAATATATAAATAATATTTATTATGCAAAATGTTTGTGATGCAT